>OZ024743.1:378539600-378849418 GCA_964016885.1 Eledone cirrhosa
ACTGTATATCTGGTTTAGAATAGGTATATTGTATATCTGGTTTAGAATAGGTATACTGTATATCTGGTTTAGAATAGGTATACTGTATATCTGGTTTAGAATAGGTATACTGTATATCTGGTTTAGAATAGGTATATTGTATATCTGGTTTAGAATAGGTATATTGTATATCTGGTTTAGAATAGGTATATTGTATATCTGGTTTAGAATAGGTATACTGTATATCTGGTTTAGAATAGGTATACTGTATATCTGGTTTAGAATAGGTATATTGTATATCTGGTTTAGAATAGGTATACTGTATATCTGGTTTAGAATAGGTATACTGTATATCTGGTTTAGAATAGGTATACTGTATATCTGGTTTAGAATAGGTATACTGTATATCTGGTTTAGAATAGGTATATTGTATATCTGGTTTAGAATAGGTATACTGTATATCTGGTTTAGAATAGGTATATTGTATATCTGGTTTAGAATAGGTATACTGTATATCTGGTTTAGAATAGGTATACTGTATATCTGGTTTAGAATAGGTATACTGTATATCTGGTTTAGAATAGGTATATTGTATATCTGGTTTAGAATAGGTATACTGTATATCTGGTTTAGAATAGGTATACTGTATATCTGGTTTAGAATAGGTATATTGTATATCTGGTTTAGAATAGGTATACTGTATATCTGGTTTAGAATAGGTATACTGTATATCTGGTTTAGAATAGGTATATTGTATATCTGGTTTAGAATAGGTATATTGTATATCTGGTTTAGAATAGGTATATTGTATATCTGGTTTAGAATAGGTATACTGTATATCTGGTTTAGAATAGGTATACTGTATATCTGGTTTAGAATAGGTATATTGTATATCTGGTTTAGAATAGGTATATTGTATATCTGGTTTAGAATAGGTATACTGTATATCTGGTTTAGAATAGGTATACTGTATATCTGGTTTAGAATAGGTATACTGTATATCTGGTTTAGAATAGGTATACTGTATATCTGGTTTAGAATAGGTATACTTGTATATCTGGTTTAGAATAGGTATACTGTATATCTGGTTTAGAATAGGTATATTGTATATCTGGTTTAGAATAGGTATACTGTATATCTGGTTTAGAATAGGTATATTGTATATCTGGTTTAGAATAGGTATATTGTATATCTGGTTTAGAATAGGTATACTGTATATCTGGTTTAGAATAGGTATACTGTATATCTGGTTTAGAATAGGTATATTGTATATCTGGTTTAGAATAGGTATATTGTATATCTGGTTTAGAATAGGTATATTGTATATCTGGTTTAGAATAGGTATACTGTATATCTGGTTTAGAATAGGTATATTGTATATCTGGTTTAGAATAGGTATATTGTATATCTGGTTTAGAATAGGTATACTGTATATCTGGTTTAGAATAGGTATACTGTATATCTGGTTTAGAATAGGTATACTGTATATCTGGTTTAGAATAGGTATATTGTATATCTGGTTTAGAATAGGTATACTGTATATCTGGTTTAGAATAGGTATACTGTATATCTGGTTTAGAATAGGTATACTGTATATCTGGTTTAGAATAGGTATATTGTATATCTGGTTTAGAATAGGTATATTGTATATCTGGTTTAGAATAGGTATATTGTATATCTGGTTTAGAATAGGTATACTGTATATCTGGTTTAGAATAGGTATACTGTATATCTGGTTTAGAATAGGTATACTGTATATCTGGTTTAGAATAGGTATACTGTATATCTGGTTTAGAATAGGTATACTGTATATCTGGTTTAGAATAGGTATACTGTATATCTGGTTTAGAATAGGTATACTGTATATCTGGTTTAGAATAGGTATACTGTATATCTGGTTTAGAATAGGTATATTGTATATCTGGTTTAGAATAGGTATACTGTATATCTGGTTTAGAATAGGTATACTGTATATCTGGTTTAGAATAGGTATACTGTATATCTGGTTTAGAATAGGTATACTGTATATCTGGTTTAGAATAGGTATATTGTATATCTGGTTTAGAATAGGTATACTGTATATCTGGTTTAGAATAGGTATACTGTATATCTGGTTTAGAATAGGTATACTGTATATCTGGTTTAGAATAGGTATATTGTATATCTGGTTTAGAATAGGTATATTGTATATCTGGTTTAGAATAGGTATACTGTATATCTGGTTTAGAATAGGTATACTGTATATCTGGTTTAGAATAGGTATACTGTATATCTGGTTTAGAATAGGTATACTGTATATCTGGTTTAGAATAGGTATACTGTATATCTGGTTTAGAATAGGTATACTGTATATCTGGTTTAGAATAGGTATACTGTATATCTGGTTTAGAATAGGTATACTGTATATCTGGTTTAGAATAGGTATATTGTATATCTGGTTTAGAATAGGTATATTGTATATCTGGTTTAGAATAGGTATATTGTATATCTGGTTTAGAATAGGTATACTGTATATCTGGTTTAGAATAGGTATACTGTATATCTGGTTTAGAATAGGTATACTGTATATCTGGTTTAGAATAGGTATACTGTATATCTGGTTTAGAATAGGTATATTGTATATCTGGTTTAGAATAGGTATATTGTATATCTGGTTTAGAATAGGTATACTGTATATCTGGTTTAGAATAGGTATACTGTATATCTGGTTTAGAATAGGTATATTGTATATCTGGTTTAGAATAGGTATACTGTATATCTGGTTTAGAATAGGTATACTGTATATCTGGTTTAGAATAGGTATATTGTATATCTGGTTTAGAATAGGTATATTGTATATCTGGTTTAGAATAGGTATACTGTATATCTGGTTTAGAATAGGTATACTGTATATCTGGTTTAGAATAGGTATACTGTATATCTGGTTTAGAATAGGTATATTGTATATCTGGTTTAGAATAGGTATACTGTATATCTGGTTTAGAATAGGTATATTGTATATCTGGTTTAGAATAGGTATACTGTATATCTGGTTTAGAATAGGTATATTGTATATCTGGTTTAGAATAGGTATATTGTATATCTGGTTTAGAATAGGTATATTGTATATCTGGTTTAGAATAGGTATATTGTATATCTGGTTTAGAATAGGTATACTGTATATCTGGTTTAGAATAGGTATACTGTATATCTGGTTTAGAATAGGTATATTGTATATCTGGTTTAGAATAGGTATATTGTATATCTGGTTTAGAATAGGTATACTGTATATCTGGTTTAGAATAGGTATACTGTATATCTGGTTTAGAATAGGTATACTGTATATCTGGTTTAGAATAGGTATATTGTATATCTGGTTTAGAATAGGTATATTGTATATCTGGTTTAGAATAGGTATACTGTATATCTGGTTTAGAATAGGTATACTGTATATCTGGTTTAGAATAGGTATATTGTATATCTGGTTTAGAATAGGTATACTGTATATCTGGTTTAGAATAGGTATACTGTATATCTGGTTTAGAATAGGTATACTGTATATCTGGTTTAGAATAGGTATACTGTATATCTGGTTTAGAATAGGTATATTGTATATCTGGTTTAGAATAGGTATATTGTATATCTGGTTTAGAATAGGTATACTGTATATCTGGTTTAGAATAGGTATACTGTATATCTGGTTTAGAATAGGTATACTGTATATCTGGTTTAGAATAGGTATAATGTATATCTGGTTTAGAATAGGTATACTGTATATCTGGTTTAGAATAGGTATACTGTATATCTGGTTTAGAATAGGTATACTGTATATCTGGTTTAGAATAGGTATATTGTATATCTGGTTTAGAATAGGTATATTGTATATCTGGTTTAGAATAGGTATACTGTATATCTGGTTTAGAATAGGTATACTGTATATCTGGTTTAGAATAGGTATATTGTATATCTGGTTTAGAATAGGTATACTGTATATCTGGTTTAGAATAGGTATACTGTATATCTGGTTTAGAATAGGTATATTGTATATCTGGTTTAGAATAGGTATACTGTATATCTGGTTTAGAATAGGTATACTGTATATCTGGTTTAGAATAGGTATACTGTATATCTGGTTTAGAATAGGTATACTGTATATCTGGTTTAGAATAGGTATATTGTATATCTGGTTTAGAATAGGTATACTGTATATCTGGTTTAGAATAGGTATACTGTATATCTGGTTTAGAATAGGTATACTGTATATCTGGTTTAGAATAGGTATACTGTATATCTGGTTTAGAATAGGTATACTGTATATCTGGTTTAGAATAGGTATACTGTATATCTGGTTTAGAATAGGTATATTGTATATCTGGTTTAGAATAGGTATACTGTATATCTGGTTTAGAATAGGTATACTGTATATCTGGTTTAGAATAGGTATACTGTATATCTGGTTTAGAATAGGTATACTGTATATCTGGTTTAGAATAGGTATATTGTATATCTGGTTTAGAATAGGTATACTGTATATCTGGTTTAGAATAGGTATACTGTATATCTGGTTTAGAATAGGTATATTGTATATCTGGTTTAGAATAGGTATACTGTATATCTGGTTTAGAATAGGTATACTGTATATCTGGTTTAGAATAGGTATACTGTATATCTGGTTTAGAATAGGTATATTGTATATCTGGTTTAGAATAGGTATATTGTATATCTGGTTTAGAATAGGTATACTGTATATCTGGTTTAGAATAGGTATACTGTATATCTGGTTTAGAATAGGTATACTGTATATCTGGTTTAGAATAGGTATATTGTATATCTGGTTTAGAATAGGTATACTGTATATCTGGTTTAGAATAGGTATATTGTATATCTGGTTTAGAATAGGTATACTGTATATCTGGTTTAGAATAGGTATACTGTATATCTGGTTTAGAATAGGTATATTGTATATCTGGTTTAGAATAGGTATACTGTATATCTGGTTTAGAATAGGTATATTGTATATCTGGTTTAGAATAGGTATATTGTATATCTGGTTTAGAATAGGTATACTGTATATCTGGTTTAGAATAGGTATATTGTATATCTGGTTTAGAATAGGTATACTGTATATCTGGTTTAGAATAGGTATACTGTATATCTGGTTTAGAATAGGTATACTGTATATCTGGTTTAGAATAGGTATACTGTATATCTGGTTTAGAATAGGTATATTGTATATCTGGTTTAGAATAGGTATATGTATATCTGGTTTAGAATAGGTATATTGTATATCTGGTTTAGAATAGGTATACTGTATATCTGGTTTAGAATAGGTATATTGTATATCTGGTTTAGAATAGGTATACTGTATATCTGGTTTAGAATAGGTATACTGTATATCTGGTTTAGAATAGGTATACTGTATATCTGGTTTAGAATAGGTATATTGTATATCTGGTTTAGAATAGGTATATTGTATATCTGGTTTAGAATAGGTATACTGTATATCTGGTTTAGAATAGGTATACTGTATATCTGGTTTAGAATAGGTATACTGTATATCTGGTTTAGAATAGGTATATTGTATATCTGGTTTAGAATAGGTATATTGTATATCTGGTTTAGAATAGGTATACTGTATATCTGGTTTAGAATAGGTATATTGTATATCTGGTTTAGAATAGGTATACTGTATATCTGGTTTAGAATAGGTATACTGTATATCTGGTTTAGAATAGGTATATTGTATATCTGGTTTAGAATAGGTATATTGTATATCTGGTTTAGAATAGGTATATGTATATCTGGTTTAGAATAGGTATACTGTATATCTGGTTTAGAATAGGTATATTGTATATCTGGTTTAGAATAGGTATACTGTATATCTGGTTTAGAATAGGTATACTGTATATCTGGTTTAGAATAGGTATATTGTATATCTGGTTTAGAATAGGTATACTGTATATCTGGTTTAGAATAGGTATACTGTATATCTGGTTTAGAATAGGTATACTGTATATCTGGTTTAGAATAGGTATACTGTATATCTGGTTTAGAATAGGTATACTGTATATCTGGTTTAGAATAGGTATACTGTATATCTGGTTTAGAATAGGTATACTGTATATCTGGTTTAGAATAGGTATACTGTATATCTGGTTTAGAATAGGTATATTGTATATCTGGTTTAGAATAGGTATACTGTATATCTGGTTTAGAATAGGTATACTGTATATCTGGTTTAGAATAGGTATACTGTATATCTGGTTTAGAATAGGTATATTGTATATCTGGTTTAGAATAGGTATACTGTATATCTGGTTTAGAATAGGTATACTGTATATCTGGTTTAGAATAGGTATATTGTATATCTGGTTTAGAATAGGTATATTGTATATCTGGTTTAGAATAGGTATATTGTATATCTGGTTTAGAATAGGTATACTGTATATCTGGTTTAGAATAGGTATATTGTATATCTGGTTTAGAATAGGTATATTGTATATCTGGTTTAGAATAGGTATACTGTATATCTGGTTTAGAATAGGTATACTGTATATCTGGTTTAGAATAGGTATATTGTATATCTGGTTTAGAATAGGTATATTGTATATCTGGTTTAGAATAGGTATACTGTATATCTGGTTTAGAATAGGTATATTGTATATCTGGTTTAGAATAGGTATACTGTATATCTGGTTTAGAATAGGTATATTGTATATCTGGTTTAGAATAGGTATACTGTATATCTGGTTTAGAATAGGTATATTGTATATCTGGTTTAGAATAGGTATATTGTATATCTGGTTTAGAATAGGTATACTGTATATCTGGTTTAGAATAGGTATACTGTATATCTGGTTTAGAATAGGTATACTGTATATCTGGTTTAGAATAGGTATACTGTATATCTGGTTAGAATAGGTATACTGTATATCTGGTTTAGAATAGGTATACTGTATATCTGGTTTAGAATAGGTATATTGTATATCTGGTTTAGAATAGGTATACTGTATATCTGGTTTAGAATAGGTATACTGTATATCTGGTTTAGAATAGGTATACTGTATATCTGGTTTAGAATAGGTATACTGTATATCTGGTTTAGAATAGGTATATTGTATATCTGGTTTAGAATAGGTATATTGTATATCTGGTTTAGAATAGGTATATTGTATATCTGGTTTAGAATAGGTATATCTGTATATCTGGTTTAGAATAGGTATACTGTATATCTGGTTTAGAATAGGTATATTGTATATCTGGTTTAGAATAGGTATACTGTATATCTGGTTTAGAATAGGTATACTGTATATCTGGTTTAGAATAGGTATATTGTATATCTGGTTTAGAATAGGTATACTGTATATCTGGTTTAGAATAGGTATATGTATATCTGGTTTAGAATAGGTATACTGTATATCTGGTTTAGAATAGGTATACTGTATATCTGGTTTAGAATAGGTATATTGTATATCTGGTTTAGAATAGGTATACTGTATATCTGGTTTAGAATAGGTATATTGTATATCTGGTTTAGAATAGGTATATTGTATATCTGGTTTAGAATAGGTATACTGTATATCTGGTTTAGAATAGGTATACTGTATATCTGGTTTAGAATAGGTATACTGTATATCTGGTTTAGAATAGGTATATTGTATATCTGGTTTAGAATAGGTATATTGTATATCTGGTTTAGAATAGGTATATTGTATATCTGGTTTAGAATAGGTATACTGTATATCTGGTTTAGAATAGGTATACTGTATATCTGGTTTAGAATAGGTATATTGTATATCTGGTTTAGAATAGGTATACTGTATATCTGGTTTAGAATAGGTATATTGTATATCTGGTTTAGAATAGGTATACTGTATATCTGGTTTAGAATAGGTATACTGTATATCTGGTTTAGAATAGGTATATTGTATATCTGGTTTAGAATAGGTATACTGTATATCTGGTTTAGAATAGGTATACTGTATATCTGGTTTAGAATAGGTATACTGTATATCTGGTTTAGAATAGGTATACTGTATATCTGGTTTAGAATAGGTATACTGTATATCTGGTTTAGAATAGGTATATTGTATATCTGGTTTAGAATAGGTATACTGTATATCTGGTTTAGAATAGGTATACTGTATATCTGGTTTAGAATAGGTATACTGTATATCTGGTTTAGAATAGGTATATTGTATATCTGGTTTAGAATAGGTATATTGTATATCTGGTTTAGAATAGGTATACTGTATATCTGGTTTAGAATAGGTATACTGTATATCTGGTTTAGAATAGGTATACTGTATATCTGGTTTAGAATAGGTATACTGTATATCTGGTTTAGAATAGGTATACTGTATATCTGGTTTAGAATAGGTATATTGTATATCTGGTTTAGAATAGGTATATTGTATATCTGGTTTAGAATAGGTATATTGTATATCTGGTTTAGAATAGGTATACTGTATATCTGGTTTAGAATAGGTATACTGTATATCTGGTTTAGAATAGGTATATTGTATATCTGGTTTAGAATAGGTATATTGTATATCTGGTTTAGAATAGGTATACTGTATATCTGGTTTAGAATAGGTATACTGTATATCTGGTTTAGAATAGGTATATTGTATATCTGGTTTAGAATAGGTATATTGTATATCTGGTTTAGAATAGGTATATTGTATATCTGGTTTAGAATAGGTATACTGTATATCTGGTTTAGAATAGGTATACTGTATATCTGGTTTAGAATAGGTATACTGTATATCTGGTTTAGAATAGGTATATTGTATATCTGGTTTAGAATAGGTATATTGTATATCTGGTTTAGAATAGGTATATTGTATATCTGGTTTAGAATAGGTATACTGTATATCTGGTTAGAATAGGTATACTGTATATCTGGTTTAGAATAGGTATACTGTATATCTGGTTTAGAATAGGTATACTGTATATCTGGTTTAGAATAGGTATACTGTATATCTGGTTTAGAATAGGTATATGTATATCTGGTTTAGAATAGGTATATTGTATATCTGGTTTAGAATAGGTATACTTGTATATCTGGTTTAGAATAGGTATACTGTATATCTGGTTTAGAATAGGTATACTGTATATCTGGTTTAGAATAGGTATATTGTATATCTGGTTTAGAATAGGTATACTGTATATCTGGTTTAGAATAGGTATACTGTATATCTGGTTTAGAATAGGTATACTGTATATCTGGTTTAGAATAGGTATACTGTATATCTGGTTTAGAATAGGTATACTGTATATCTGGTTTAGAATAGGTATATTGTATATCTGGTTTAGAATAGGTATACTTGTATATCTGGTTTAGAATAGGTATATTGTATATCTGGTTTAGAATAGGTATACTGTATATCTGGTTTAGAATAGGTATACTGTATATCTGGTTTAGAATAGGTATACTGTATATCTGGTTTAGAATAGGTATACTGTATATCTGGTTTAGAATAGGTATATTGTATATCTGGTTTAGAATAGGTATATTGTATATCTGGTTTAGAATAGGTATACTGTATATCTGGTTTAGAATAGGTATACTGTATATCTGGTTTAGAATAGGTATATTGTATATCTGGTTTAGAATAGGTATATTGTATATCTGGTTTAGAATAGGTATACTGTATATCTGGTTTAGAATAGGTATACTGTATATCTGGTTTAGAATAGGTATACTGTATATCTGGTTTAGAATAGGTATATTGTATATCTGGTTTAGAATAGGTATACTGCTTGTATATCTGGTTTAGAATAGGTATATTGTATATCTGGTTTAGAATAGGTATATTGTATATCTGGTTTAGAATAGGTATACTGTATATCTGGTTTAGAATAGGTATACTGTATATCTGGTTTAGAATAGGTATATTGTATATCTGGTTAGAATAGGTATACTGTATATCTGGTTAGAATAGGTATATTGTATATCTGGTTTAGAATAGGTATATTGTATATCTGGTTTAGAATAGGTATATTGTATATCTGGTTTAGAATAGGTATATTGTATATCTGGTTTAGAATAGGTATACTGTATATCTGGTTTAGAATAGGTATATTGTGTATATCTGGTTTAGAATAGGTATATCTGTATATCTGGTTTAGAATAGGTATATTGTATATCTGGTTTAGAATAGGTATATTGTATATCTGGTTTAGAAGAGGTATACTGTATATCTGGTTTAGAATAGGTATATTGTATATCTGGTTTAGAATAGGTATATTGTATATCTGGTTTAGAATAGGTATATTGTATATCTGGTTTAGAATAGGTATACTGTATATCTGGTTTAGAATAGGTATATTGTATATCTGGTTTAGAATAGGTATATTTGTATATCTGGTTTAGAATAGGTATATTGTATATCTGGTTTAGAATAGGTATACTGTATATCTGGTTAGAATATGTATATTGTATATCTGGTTTAGAATAGGTATATTGTATATCTGGTTTAGAATAGGTATATTGTATATCTGGTTTAGAATAGGTATACTGTATATCTGGTTTAGAATAGGTATACTGTATATCTGGTTTAGAATAGGTATATTGTATATCTGGTTTAGAATAGGTATATTGTAATATCTGGTTAGAATAGGTATACTGTATATCTGGTTTAGAATAGGTATACTGTATATCTGGTTTAGAATAGGTATACTTGTATATCTGGTTTAGAATAGGTATACTGTATATCTGGTTTAGAATAGGTATATTGTATATCTGGTTTAGAATAGGTATATTGTATATCTGTTTAGAATAGGTATACTGTATATCTGGTTTAGAATAGGTATATTGTATATCTGGTTTAGAATAGGTATATTGTATATCTGGTTTAGAATAGGTATATTGTATATCTGGTTTAGAATAGGTATACTGTATATCTGGTTTAGAATAGGTATACTGTATATCTGGTTTAGAATAGGTATAGTGTATATCTGGTTTAGAATAGGTATACTGTATATCTGGTTTAGAATAGGTATATTGTATATCTGGTTTAGAATAGGTATATTGTATATCTGGTTTAGAATAGGTATACTGTATATCTGGTTTAGAATAGGTATATTGTATATCTGGTTAGAATAGGTATATTGTATATCTGGTTTAGAATAGGTATATTGGTATATCTGGTTTAGAATAGGTATACTGTATATCTGGTTTAGAAATAGGTATACTGTATATCTGGTTTAGAATAGGTATATTGTATATCTGGTTTAGAATAGGTATACTGTATATCTGGTTTAGAATAGGTATACTGTATATCTGGTTTAGAATAGGTATATTGTATATCTGGTTTAGAATAGGTATACTGTATATCTGGTTTAGAATAGGTATACTGTATATCTGGTTTAGAATAGGTATACTGTATATCTGTTTAGAATAGGTATACTGTATATCTGGTTTAGAATAGGTATACTGTATATCTGGTTTAGAATAGGTATACTTGTATATCTGGTTAGAATAGGTATATTGTATATCTGGTTTAGAATAGGTATACTGTATATCTGGTTTAGAATAGGTATAGCTGTATATCTGGTTTAGAATAGGTATATTGTATATCTGGTTTAGAATAGGTATATTGTATATCTGGTTTAGAATAGGTATATTGTATATCTGGTTTAGAATAGGTATACTGTATATCTGGTTTAGAATAGGTATACTGTATATCTGGTTTAGAATAGGTATATTGTATATCTGGTTTAGAATAGGTATACTGTATATCTGGTTTAGAAGAGGTATATTGTATATCTGGTTTAGAATAGGTATATTGTATATCTGGTTTAGAATAGGTATATTGTATATCTGGTTTAGAATAGGTATATTGTATATCTGGTTTAGAATAGGTATATTGTATATCTGGTTTAGAATAGGTATACTGTATATCGGGTTTAGAATAGGTATACTGTATATCTGGTTTAGAATAGGTATACTGTATATCTGGTTAGAATAGGTATATTGTATATCTGGTTTAGAATAGGTATATTGTATATCTGGTTAGAAGAGGTATATTGTATATCTGGTTTAGAATAGGTATATTGTATATCTGTTTAGAATAGTATATTGTATATCTGGTTTAGAATAGGTATACTGTATATCGTGGTTTAGAATAGGTATATGTATATCTGGTTAGAATAGGTATTAATCTGGTTTTAGAATAGGTATATGTATATCTGGTTAGAATAGGTATACTGTATTCTGGTTTAGAATAGGTATACTGTATATCTGGTTTAGAATAGGTATATTGTATATCTGGTTTAGAATAGGTATATTGTATATCTGGTTTAGAATAGGTATATTGTATATCTGGTTTAGAATAGGAATACTGTATATCTGGGTTAGAATAGGTATATTGTATATCTGGTTTAGAATAGGTATATTGTATATCTGGTTTAGAATAGGTATACTGTATATCTGGTTTAGAATAGGTATACTGTATATCTGGTTTAGAATAGGTATACTGTATATCTGGTTTAGAATAGGTATACTGTATATCGTTTAGAATAGGTATACTGTATATCTGGTTTAGAATAGGTATACTGTATATCTGGTTTAGAATAGGTATATTGTATATCTGTGTTTAGAATAGGTAAATTGTATATCTGGTTTAGAATAGGTATACTGTATATCTGGTTTAGAATAGGTATATTGTATATCTGGTTTAGAATAGGTATATTGTATATCTGGTTTAGAATAGGTATACTGTATATCTGGTTTAGAATAGGTATACTGTATATCTGGTTTAGAATAGGTATATTGTATATCTGGTTTAGAATAGGTATACTGTATATCTGGTTTAGAATAGGTATACTGTATATCTGGTTTAGAATAGGTATACTGTATATCTGGTTAGAATAGGTATAGTGTATATCTGGTTTAGAATAGGTATACTGTATATCTGGTTTAGGAATAGGTATATTGTATATCTGGTTTAGAATAGGTATATTGTATATCTGGTTTAGAATAGGTATACTGTATATCTGGTTTAGAATAGGTATATTGTATATCTGGTTTAGAATAGGCATATTGTATATCTGGTTTAGAATAGGTATATTGTATATCTGGTTTAGAATAGGTATACTGTATATCTGGTTTAGAATAGGTATACTGTATATCTGGTTTAGAATAGGTATATTGTATATCTGTTTAGAATAGGTATACTGTATATCTGGTTAGAATAGGTATATTGTATATCTGGTTTAGAATAGGTATATTGTATATCTGGTTTAGAATAGGTATACTGTATATCTGGTTTAGAATAGGTATACTGTATATCTGGTTAGAATAGGTATACTGTATATCTGGTTTAGAATAGTATACTGTATATCTGGTTTAGAATAGGTATATTGTATATCTGGTTTAGAATAGGTATAATGTATATCTGGTTTAGAATAGGTATACTGTATATCTGGTTTAGAATAGGTTATGCTGTATATCTGGTTTAGAATAGGTATATTGTATATCTGGTTAGAATAGGTATATTGTATATCTGGTTTAGAATAGGTATATTGTATATCTGGTTTAGAATAGGTATACTGTATATCTGGTTTAGAATAGTATACTGTATATCTGGTTTAGAATAGGTATATTGTATATCTGGTTTAGAATAGTATACTGTATATCTGGTTTAGAAGAGGTATATTGTATATCTGGTTTAGAATAGGTATATTGTATATCTGTTTAGAATAGGTATATTGTATATCTGGTTTAGAATAGGTATACTGTATATCTGGTTTAGAATAGGTATATTGTATATCTGGTTTAGAATAGGTATACTGTATATCGGGTTTAGAATAGGTATACTGTATATCTGGTTTAGATAGGTATATTGTATATCTGGTTTAGAATAGGTATATTGTATATCTGGTTTAGAATAGGTATATTGTATATCTGGTTTAGAAGAGGTATATTGTATATCTGGTTTAGAATAGGTATATTGTATATCTGCTTTAGAATAGGTATATTGTATATCTGGTTTAGAATAGGTATACTGTATATCGGGTTTAGAATAGGTATAATGTATATCTGGTTTAGAATAGGTATACTATATATCTGGTTTAGAATAGGTATACTGTATATCTGGTTTAGAATAGGTATACTGTATATCTGGTTTAGAATAGGTATACTGTATATCTGGTTTAGAATAGGTATATTGTATATCTGGTTTAGAATAGGTATATTGTATATCTGGTTTAGAATAGGTATACTGTATATCTGCGTTAGAATAGGTATATTGTATATCTGGTTTAGAATAGGTATATTGTATATCTGGTTTAGAATAGGTATACTGTATATCTGGTTAGAATAGGTATACTGTATATCTGGTTTAGAATAGGTATATTGTATATCTGGTTTAGAATAGGTATACTGTATATCTCGTTTAGAATAGGTATACTGTATATCTGGTTTAGAATAGGTATACTGTATATCTGTTTAGAATAGGTATATTGTATATCTGGTTTAGAATAGTAAATTGTATATCTGGTTTAGAATAGGTATACTGTATATCTGGTTTAGAATAGACATACTGTATATCTGGTTTAGAATAGGTATACTGTATATCTGGTTTTAGAATAGGTATACTGTATATCTGGTTTAGAATAGGTATATTGTATATCTGGTTTAGAATAGGTATATTGTATATCTGGTTTAGAATAGGTATATTGTATATCTGGTTTAGAATAGGTATATTGTATATCTGGTTTAGAATAGGTATACTGTATATCTGGGTTAGAATAGGTATATTGTATATCTGGTTTAGAATAGGTATATTGTATATCTGGTTTAGAATAGGTATACTGCATATCTGGTTAGAATAGGTATATTGTATATCTGGTTTAGAATAGGTATATTGTATATCTGGTTTAGAATAGGTATACTGTATATCTGGTTTAGAATAGGTATATTGTATATCTGGTTTAGAATAGGTATATTGTATATCTGGTTTAGAAGAGGTATATTGTATATCTGGTTTAGAATAGGTATACTGCATATCTGGTTTAGAATAGGTATATTGTATATCTGGTTTAGAATAGGTATATTGTATATCTGGTTTAGAATAGGTATATTGTATATCTGGTTTAGAATAGGTATATTGTATATCTGGTTTAGAATAGGTATACTGTATATCTGGGTTAGAATAGGTATATTGTATATCTGGTTTAGAATAGGTATATTGTATATCTGGTTTAGAATAGGTATACTGCATATCTGGTTTAGAATAGGTATATTGTATATCTGTTTAGAATAGGTATACTGTATATCTCGTTTAGAATAGGTATACTGTATATCTGGTTAGAATAGGTATACTGTATATCTGGTTTAGAATAGGTATATTGTATATCTGGTTTAGAATAGGTAAATTGTATATCTGGTTTAGAATAGGTATACTGTATATCTGGTTTAGAATAGGGATACTGTATATCTGGATTAGAATATGTATATTGTATATCTGGTTTAGAATAGGTATATTGTATATCTGGTTTAGAATAGGTATACTGTATATCTGGTTTAGAATAGGCATACTGTATATCTGGTTTAGAATAGGTATACTGTATATCTGGTTTAGAATAGGTATACTGTATATCTGGTTTAGAATAGGTATATTGTATATCTGGTTTTAGAATAGGTATATTGTATATCTGGTTCAGAATAGGTATATTGTATATCTGGTTTAGAATAGGTATACTGTATATCTGGTTTAGAATAGGTATACTGTATATCTGGTTTAGAATAGGTATATTGTATATCTGGTTTAGAATAGGTATACTGTATATCTGGTTTAGAATAGGTATATTGTATATCTGGTTTAGAATAGGTATACTGTATATCTGGTTTTAGAATAGGTATACTGTATATCTGGTTTAGAATAGGTATATTGTATATCTGGTTTAGAATAGGTATATTGTATATCTGGTTTAGAATAGGTATATTGTATATCTGGTTTAGAATAGGTATACTGTATATCTGGTTAGAATAGGTATATTGTATATCTGGTTTAGAATAGGTATATTGTATATCTGGTTTAGAATAGGTATACTGTATATCTGGTTTAGAATAGGTATACTGTATATCTGGTTAGAATAGGTATATTGTATATCTGTTTAGAATAGGTATACTGTATATCTCGTTTAGAATAGGTATAGTGTATATCTGTTTAGAATAGGTATACTGTATATCTGGTTTAGAATAGGTATATTGTATATCTGGTTTAGAATAGGTATACTGTATATCTGGTTTAGAATAGGTATATTGTATATCTGGTTTAGAATAGGTATATTGTATATCTGGTTTAGAATAGGTATACTGTATATCTGGTTTAGAATAGGTATACTGTATATCTGGTTTAGGAATAGGTATACTGTATATCTGGTTTAGAATAGGTATATTGTTATATCTGGTTTAGAATAGGTATATTGTATATCTGGTTAGAATATGGTATACTGTATATCTGGTTTAGAATAGGTATGCTGTATATCTGATTTAGAATAGGTATATTGTATATCTGGTTAGAATAGGTATATTGTATATCTGGTTTAGAATAGGTATACTGTATATCTGGTTTAGAATAGGTATACTGTATATCTGGTTTAGAATAGGTATACTGTATATCTGGTTTAGAATAGGTATACTGTATATCTGGTTTAGAAGAGGTATATTGTATACTGGTTTAGAATAGGTATACTGTATATCTGGTTTAGAATAGGTATACTGATATCTGGTTTAGAATAGGTATATTGTATATCTGCTTTAGAATAGGTATATTGTATATCTGGTTTAGAATAGTATACTGTATATCGGGTTTAGAATAGGTATAATGTATATCTGGTTAGAATAGGTATACTATATATCTGGTTTAGAATAGGTATACTGTATATCTGGTTAGAATAGGTATACTGTATATCTGGTTTAGAATAGGTATACTGTTATATCTGGTTTAGAATAGGTATATTGTATATCTGGTTTAGAAATAGGTATATTGTATATCTGGTTTAGAATAGGTATACTGTATATCTGCGTTAGAATAGGTATATTGTATATCTGGTTTAGAATAGGTATATTGTATATCTTGTTTAGAATAGGTATACTGTATATCTGGTTTAGAATAGGTATACTGTATATCTGGTTTAGAATAGGTATATTGTATATCTGGTTTAGAATAGGTATACTGTATATCTCGGTTTAGAATAGGTATACTGTATATCTGGTTTAGAATAGGTATACTGTATATCTGGTTAGAATAGGTATATTGTATATCTGGTTAGAATAGGTAAATTGTATATCTGGTTTAGATAGGTATACTGTATATCTGTTTAGAATAGACATACTGTATATCTGGTTTAGAATAGGTATACTGTATATCTGGTTTAGAATAGGTATACTGTATATCTGGTTTAGAATAGGTATATTGTATATCTGGTTTAGAATAGGTATATTGTATATCTGGTTTAGAATAGGTATATTGTATATCTGGTTTAGAATAGGTATATTGTATATCTGGTTTAGAATAGGTATACTGTATATCTGGGTTAGATAGGTATATTGTATATCTGGTTTAGAATAGGTATATTGTATATCTGGTTTAGAATAGGTATACTGCATATCTGGTTTAGAATAGTATATTGTATATCTGGTTTAGAATAGGTATATTGTATATCTGGTTTAGAATAGGTATACTGTATATCTGTTTAGAATAGGTATATTGTATATCTGGTTTAGAATAGGTATATTGTATATCTGGTTTAGAAGAGGTATATTGTATATCTGGTTTAGAATAGGTATACTGCATATCTGGTTTAGAATAGGTATATTGTATATCTGGTTTAGAATAGGTATATTGTATATCTGGTTTAGAATAGGTATATTGTATATCTGGTTTAGAATAGGTATATTGTATATCTGGTTTAGAATAGGTATACTTGTATATCTGGGTTAGAATAGGTATATTGTATATCAGGTTTAGAATAGGTATATTGTATATCTGGTTTAGAATAGGTATACTGCATATCTGGTTTAGAATAGGGTATATTGTATATCTGGTTTAGAATAGGTATACTGTATATCTCGTTTAGAATAGGTATACTGTATATCTGGTTTAGAATAGGTATACTGTATATCTGGTTTAGAATAGGTATATTGTATATCTGGTTTAGAATAGGTAAATTGTATATCTGGTTTAGAATAGGTATACTGTATATCTGGTTTAGAATAGGGATACTGTATATCTGGATTAGAATATGTATATTGTATATCTGTTTAGAATAGGTATATTGTATATCTGGTTTAGAATAGGTATACTGTATATCTGGTTTAGAATAGGCATACTGTTATATCTGGTTTAGAATAGGTATACTGTATATCTGGTTTAGAATAGGTATACTGTATATCTGGTTTAGAATAGGTATATTGTATATCTGGTTTAGAATAGGTATATTGTATATCTGGTTCAGATAGGTATATTGTATATCTGGTTTAGAATAGGTATACTGTATATCTGGTTTAGAATAGGTATACTGTATATCTGGTTTAGAATAGGTATATTGTATATCTGGTTTAGAATAGGTATACTGTATATCTGGTTTAGAATAGGTATATTGTATATCTGGTTTAGAATAGGTATACTGTATATCTGGTTTAGAATAGGTATACTGTATATCTGGTTTAGAATAGGTATATTGTATATCTGGTTTAGAATAGGTATATTGTATATCTGGTTAGAATAGGTATATTGTATATCTGGGTTTAGAATAGGTATACTGTATATCTGGTTTAGAATAGTATATTGTATATCTGGTTAGAATAGGTATATTGTATATCTGGTTTAGAATAGGTATACTGTATATCTGGTTTAGAATAGGTATACTGTATATCTGGTTAGAATAGGTATATTGTATATCTGGTTTAGAATAGGTATACTGTATATCTCGTTTAGAATAGGTATAGTGTATATCTGGTTTAGAATAGGTATACTGTATATCTGGTTTAGAATAGGTATATTGTATATCTGGTTTAGAATAGGTATACTGTATATCTGTTTAGAATAGGTATATTGTATATCTGGTTTAGAATAGGTATATTGTATATCTGGTTTAGAATAGGTATACTGTATATCTGGTTTAGAATAGGTATACAATATACCTATTCTAAACCAGATATACAGTATACCTATTCTAAACCAGATATACAGTATACCTATTCTAAACCAGATATACAGTATACCTATTCTAAACCAGATATACAATATACCTATTCTAAACCAGATATACAATATACCTATTCTAAACCAGATATACAGTATACCTATTCTAAACCAGATATACAATATACCTATTCTAAACCAGATATACAGTATACCTATTCTAAACCAGATATACACTATACCTATTCTAAACGAGATATACAGTATACCTATTCTAAACCAGATATACAATATACCTATTCTAACCAGATATACAGTATACCTATTCTAAACCAGATATACAGTATACCTATTCTAAACCAGATATACAATATACCTATTCTAAACCAGATATACAATATACCTATTCTAAACCAGATATACAGTATACCTATTCTAAACCAGATATACAATATACCTATTCTAAACCAGATATACAATATACCTATTCTAAACCAGATATACAATATACCTATTCTAAACCAGATATACAGTATACCTATTCTAAACCAGATATACAGTATACCTATTCTAAACCAGATATACAATATACCTATTCTAAACCAGATATACAGTATACCTATTCTAAACCAGATATACAATATACCTATTCTAAACCAGATATACAGTATACCTATTCTAACCAGATATACAGTATACCTATTCTAAACCAGATATACAATATACCTATTCTGAACCAGATATACAATATACCTATTCTAAACCAGATATACAATATACCTATTCTAAACCAGATATACAGTATACCTATTCTAAACCAGATATACAGTATACCTATTCTAAACCAGATATACAGTATGCCTATTCTAACCAGATATACAGTATACCTATTCTAAACCAGATATACAATATACCTATTCTAAACCAGATATACAATATACATATTCTAATCCAGATATACAGTATCCCTATTCTAAACCAGATATACAGTATACCTATTCTAAACCAGATATACAATTTACCTATTCTAAACCAGATATACAATATACCTATTCTAAACCAGATATACAGTATACCTATTCTAAACCAGATATACAGTATACCTATTCTAAACGAGATATACAGTATACCTATTCTAAACCAGATATACAATATACCTATTCTAAACCAGATATGCAGTATACCTATTCTAAACCAGATATACAATATACCGTATTCTAAACCAGATATACAATATACCTATTCTAACCCAGATATACAGTATACCTATTCTAAACCAGATATACAATATACCTATTCTAAACCAGATATACAATATACCTATTCTAAACCAGATATACAATATACCTATTCTAAACCAGATATACAATATACCTATTCTAAACCAGATATGCAGTATACCTATTCTAAACCAGATATACAATATACCTCTTCTAAACCAGATATACAATATACCTATTCTAAACCAGATATACAATATACCTATTCTAAACCAGATATACAGTATACCTATTCTAAACCAGATATACAATATACCTATTCTAAACCAGATATACAATATACCTATTCTAAACCAGATATGCAGTATACCTATTCTAAACCAGATATACAATATACCTATTCTAAACCAGATATACAATATACCTATTCTAACCCAGATATACAGTATACCTATTCTAAACCAGATATACAATATACCTATTCTAAACCAGATATACAATATACCTATTCTAAACCAGATATACAATATACCTATTCTAAACCAGATATACAATATACCTATTCTAAACCAGATATACAGTATACCTATTCTAAACCAGATATACAGTATACCTATTCTAAACCAGATATACAGTATGTCTATTCTAAACCAGATATACAGTATACCTATTCTAAACCAGATATACAATTTACCTATTCTAAACCAGATATACAATATACCTATTCTAAACCAGATATACAGTATACCTATTCTAAACCAGATATACAGTATACCTATTCTAAACGAGATATACAGTATACCTATTCTAAACCAGATATACAATATACCTATTCTAAACCAGATATACAGTATACCTATTCTAAACCAGATATACAGTATACCTATTCTAAACCAGATATACAATATACCTATTCTAAACCAGATATACAATATACCTATTCTAACGCAGATATACAGTATACCTATTCTAAACCAGATATACAATATACCTATTCTAAACCAGATATACAATATACCTATTCTAAACCAGATATACAGTATACCTATTCTAAACCAGATATACAGTATACCTATTCTAAACCAGATATACAGTATACCTATTCTAAACCAGATATATAGTATACCTATTCTAAACCAGATATACATTATACCTATTCTAAACCCGATATACAGTATACCTATTCTAAACCAGATATACAATATACCTATTCTAAAGCAGATATACAATATACCTATTCTAAACCAGATATACAGTATACCTATTCTAAACCAGATATACAGTATACCTATTCTAACCAGATATACAATATACCTCTTCTAAACCAGATATACAGTATACCTATTCTAAACCAGATATACAGTATACCTATTCTAAACCAGATATACAGTATACCTATTCTAAACCAGATATACAGTATACCTATTCTAAACCAGATATACAATATACCTATTCTAAACCAGATATACAATATACCTATTCTAAATCAGATATACAGCATACCTATTCTAAACCAGATATACAGTATACCTATTCTAAACCAGATATACAATATACCTATTCTAAACCAGATATACAATATACCTATTCTAAACCAGATATACAGTATACCTATTCTAAACCAGATATACAGTATACCTATTCTAAACCAGATATACAGTATACCTATTCTAAACCAGATATACAATATACCTATTCTAAACCAGATATACAATATACCTATTCTAAACCAGATATACAGTATACCTATTCTAAACCAGATATACAATATACCTATTCTAAACCAGATATACAGTATACCTATTCTAAACCAGATATACACTATACCTATTCTAAACGAGATATACAGTATACCTATTCTAAACCAGATATACAATATACCTATTCTAACCAGATATACAGTATACCTATTCTAAACCAGATATACAGTATACCTATCTAAACCAGATATACAATATACCTATTCTAAACCAGATATACAATATACCTATTCTAAACCAGATATACAGTATACCTATTCTAAACCAGATATACAATATACCTATTCTAAACCAGATATACAATATACCTATTCTAAACCAGATATACAATATACCTATTCTAAACCAGATATACAGTATACCTATTCTAAACCAGATATACAGTATACCTATTCTAAACCAGATATACAATATACCTATTCTAAACCAGATATACAGTATACCTATTCTAAACCAGATATACAATATACCTATTCTAAACCAGATATACAGTATACCTATTCTAAACCAGATATACAGTATACCTATTCTAAACCAGATATACAATATACCTATTCTGAACCAGATATACAATATACCTATTCTAAACCAGATATACAATATACCTATTCTAAACCAGATATACAGTATACCTATTCTAAACCAGATATACAGTATACCTATTCTAAACCAGATATACAGTATGCCTATTCTAAACCAGATATACAGTATACCTATTCTAAACCAGATATACAATATACCTATTCTAAACCAGATATACAATATACATATTCTAATCCAGATATACAGTATCCCTATTCTAAACCAGATATACAGTATACCTATTCTAAACCAGATATACAATTTACCTATTCTAAACCAGATATACAATATACCTATTCTAAACCAGATATACAGTATACCTATTCTAAACCAGATATACAGTATACCTATTCTAAACGAGATATACAGTATACCTATTCTAAACCAGATATACAATATACCTATTCTAAACCAGATATGCAGTATACCTATTCTAAACCAGATATACAATATACCTATTCTAAACCAGATATACAATATACCTATTCTAACCCAGATATACAGTATACCTATTCTAAACCAGATATACAATATACCTATTCTAAACCAGATATACAATATACCTATTCTAAACCAGATATACAATATACCTATTCTAAACCAGATATACAATATACCTATTCTAAACCAGATATGCAGTATACCTATTCTAAACCAGATATACAATATACCTCTTCTAAACCAGATATACAATATACCTATTCTAAACCAGATATACAATATACCTATTCTAAACCAGATATACAGTATACCTATTCTAAACCAGATATACAATATACCTATTCTAAACCAGATATACAATATACCTATTCTAAACCAGATATGCAGTATACCTATTCTAAACCAGATATACAATATACCTATTCTAAACCAGATATACAATATACCTATTCTAACCCAGATATACAGTATACCTATTCTAACCAGATATACAATATACCTATTCTAAACCAGATATACAATATACCTATTCTAAACCAGATATACAATATACCTATTCTAAACCAGATATACAATATACCTATTCTAAACCAGATATACAGTATACCTATTCTAAACCAGATATACAGTATACCTATTCTAAACCAGATATACAGTATGTCTATTCTAAACCAGATATACAGTATACCTATTCTAAACCAGATATACAATTTACCTATTCTAAACCAGATATACAATATACCTATTCTAAACCAGATATACAGTATACCTATTCTAAACCAGATATACAGTATACCTATTCTAAACGAGATATACAGTATACCTATTCTAAACCAGATATACAATATACCTATTCTAAACCAGATATACAGTATACCTATTCTAAACCAGATATACAGTATACCTATTCTAAACCAGATATACAATATACCTATTCTAAACCAGATATACAATATACCTATTCTAACGCAGATATACAGTATACCTATTCTAAACCAGATATACAATATACCTATTCTAAACCAGATATACAATATACCTATTCTAAACCAGATATACAGTATACCTATTCTAAACCAGATATACAGTATACCTATTCTAAACCAGATATACAGTATACCTATTCTAAACCAGATATATAGTATACCTATTCTAAACCAGATATACATTATACCTATTCTAAACCCGATATACAGTATACCTATTCTAAACCAGATATACAATATACCTATTCTAAAGCAGATATACAATATACCTATTCTAAACCAGATATACAATATACCTCTTCTAAACCAGATATACAATATACCTATTCTAAACCAGATATACAATATACCTATTCTAAACCAGATATACAATATACCTATTCTAACCAGATATACAGTATACCTATTCTAAACCCGATATACAGTATACCTATTCTAAACCAGATATACAATATACCTATTCTAAACCAGATATACAGTATACCTATTCTAAACCAGATATACAATATACCTATTCTAAACCAGATATACAATATACCTATTCTAAACCAGATATACAATATACCTCTTCTAAACCAGATATACAGTATACCTATTCTAAACCAGATATACAATATACCTATTCTAAACCAGATATACAGTATACCTATTCTAAACCAGATATACAGTATACCTATTCTAAACCAGATATACAATATACCTATTCTAAACCAGATATACAATATACCTATTCTAAACCAGATATACAATATACCTATTCTAAACAGATATACAGCATACCTATTCTAAACCAGATATACAGTATACCTATTCTAAACCAGATATACAATATACCTATTCTAAACCAGATATACAATATACCTATTCTAAACCAGATATACAGTATACCTATTCTAAACCAGATATACAGTATACCTATTCTAAACCAGATATACAGTATACCTATTCTAAACCAGATATACAGTATACCTATTCTAAACCAGATATACAATATACCTATTCTAAACCAGATATACAATATACCTATTCTAAACCAGATATACAGTATACCTATTCTAAACCAGATATACAATATACCTATTCTAAACCAGATATACAGTATACCTATTCTAAACCAGATATACAGTATACCTATTCTAAACCAGATATACAATATACCTTTCTAAACCAGATATACAATATGCCTATTCTAAACCAGATATACATTATACCTATTCTAAACCAGATATACAGTATACCTATTCTAAACCAGATATACAATATACCTATTCTAAACCAGATATACAATATACCTATTCTAAACCAGATATACAGTATACCTATTCTAAACCAGATATACACTATACCTATTCTAAACCAGATATACAGTATACCTATTCTAAACCAGATATACAGTATACCTATTCTAAACCAGATATACAGTATACCTATTCTAAACCAGATATACAATATACCTATTCTAAACCAGATATACAATATACCTATTCTAAACCAGATATACAGTATACCTATTCTAAACCAGATATACAATATACCTATTCTAAACCAGATATACAATATACCTATTCTAAACCAGATATACAGTATACCTATTCTAAACCAGATATACAATATACCTATTCTAAACCAGATATACAATATACCTATTCTAAACCAGATATACAGTATACCTATTCTAAACCAGATATACAGTATACCTATTCTAAACGAGATATACAGTATACCTATTCTAAACCAGATATACAATATACCTATTCTAAACCAGATATACAGTATACCTATTCTAAACCAGATATACAGTATACCTATTCTAAACCAGATATACAATATACCTATTCTAAACCAGATATACAATATACCTATTCTAACCAGATATACAGTATACCTATTCTAAACCAGATATACAATATACCTATTCTAAACCAGATATACAATATACCTATTCTAAACCAGATATACAATATACCTATTCTAAACCAGATATACAGTATACCTATTCTAAACCAGATATACAGTATACCTATTCTAAACCAGATATACAGTATACCTATTCTAAACAGATATACAGTATACCTATTCTAAACCAGATATACATTATACCTATTCTAAACCCGATATACAGTATACCTATTCTAAACCAGATATACAATATACCTATTCTAAAGCAGATATACAATATACCTATTCTAAACCAGATATACAATATACCTCTTCTAAACCAGATATACAATATACCTATTCTAAACCAGATATACAGTATACCTATTCTAAACCAGATATACAATATACCTATTCTAAACCAGATATACAGTATACCTATTCTAAACCCGATATACAGTATACCTATTCTAAACCAGATATACAATATACCTATTCTAAACCAGATATACAGTATACCTATTCTAAACCAGATATACAATATACCTATTCTAAACCAGATATACAATATACCTATTCTAAACCAGATATACAATATACCTCTTCTAAACCAGATATACAGTATACCTATTCTAAACCAGATATACAATATACCTATTCTAAACCAGATATACAGTATACCTATTCTAAACCAGATATACAGTATACCTATTCTAAACCAGATATACAATATACCTATTCTAAACCAGATATACAATATACCTATTCTAAACCAGATATACAATATACCTATTCTAAACCAGATATACAGCATACCTATTCTAAACCAGATATACAGTATACGCTATTCTAAACCAGATATACAATATACCTATTCTAAACCAGATATACAATATACCTATTCTAAACCAGATATACAGTATACCTATTCTAAACCAGATATACAGTATACCTATTCTAAACCAGATATACAGTATACCTATTCTAAACCAGATATACAGTATACCTATTCTAAACCAGATATACAGTATACCTATTCTAAACCAGATATACAATATACCTATTCTAAACCAGATATACAATATACCTATTCTAAACCAGATATACAGTATACCTATTCTAAACCAGATATACAATATACCTATTCTAAACCAGATATACAGTATACCTATTCTAAACCAGATATACAGTATACCTATTCTAAACCAGATATACAATATACCTATTCTAAACCAGATATACAATATACCTATTCTAAACCAGATATACAATATACCTATTCTAAACCAGATATACAGTATACCTATTCTAAACCAGATATACAATATACCTATTCTAAACCAGATATACAATATACCTATTCTAAACCAGATATACAGTATACCTATTCTAAACCAGATATACACTATACCTATTCTAAACCAGATATACAGTATACCTATTCTAAACCAGATATACAGTATACCTATTCTAAACCAGATATACAGTATACCTATTCTAAACCAGATATACAATATACCTATTCTAAACCAGATATACAATATACCTATTCTAAACCAGATATACAGTATACCTATTCTAAACCAGATATACAATATACCTATTCTAAACCAGATATACAATATACCTATTCTAAACCAGATATACAGTATACCTATTCTAAACCAGATATACAGTATACCTATTCTAAACCAGATATACAATATACCTATTCTAAACCAGATATACAATATACCTATTCTAAACCAGATATACAATATACCTATTCTAAACCAGATATACAGTATACCTATTCTAAACCAGATATACAATATACCTATTCTAAACCAGATATACAGTATACCTATTCTAAACCAGATATACAATATACCTATTCTAAACCAGATATACAATATACCTATTCTAAACCAGATATACAATATACATATTCTAAACCAGATATACAGTATACCTATTCTAAACCAGATATACAATATACCTATTCTAAACCAGATACACAATATACCTATTCTAAACCAGATATACAATATACCTATTCTAAACCAGATATACAATATACCTATTCTAAACCAGATATACAATATACCTATTCTAAACCAGATATACAATATACCTATTCTAAACCAGATATACAGTATACCTATTCTAAACCAGATATACAGTATACCTCTTCTAAACCAGATATACAATATACCTATTCTAAACCAGATATACAATGTACCTATTCTAAACCAGATATACAGTATACCTATTCTAAACCAGATATACAATATACCTATTCTAAACCAGATATACAGTATACCTATTCTAAACCAGATATACAATATACCTATTCTAAACCAGATATACAATATACCTATTCTAAACCAGATATACAATATACCTATTCTAAACCAGATATACAATATACCTATTCTAAACCAGATATACAGTATACCTATTCTAAACCCGATATACAGTATACCTATTCTAAACCAGATATACAGTATACCTATTCTAAACCAGATATACAGTATACCTATTCTAAACCAGATATACAGTATACCTATTCTAAACCAGATATACAATATACCTATTCTAAACCAGATATACAGTATACCTATTCTAAACCAGATATACAATATACCTATTCTAAACCCGATATACAGTATACCTATTCTAAACCAGATATACAGTATACCTATTCTAAACCAGATATACAATATACCTATTCTAAACCAGATATACAATATACCTATTCTAAACCAGATATACAGTATACCTATTCTAAACCAGATATACAGTATACCTATTCTAAACCAGATATACAGTATACTATTCTAAACCAGATATACAGTATACCTATTCTAAACCAGATATACAGTATACCTATTCTAAACCAGATATACAGTATACCTATTCTAAACCAGATATACAGTATACCTATTCTAAACCAGATATACAGTATACCTATTCTAAACCAGATATACAGTATACCTATTCTAAACCAGATATACAATATACCTATTCTAAACCAGATATACAATATACCTATTCTAAACCAGATATACAGTATACCTATTCTAAACCAGATATACAATATACCTATTCTAAACCAGATATACAGTATACCTATTCTAAACCAGATATACAGTATACCTATTCTAAACCAGATATACAATATACTTATTCTAAACCAGATATACAATATACCTATTCTAAACCAGATATACAATATACCTATTCTAAACCAGATATACAATATACCTATTCTAAACCAGATATACAATATACCTATTCTAAACCAGATATACAATATACCTATTCTAAACCAGATATACAGTATACCTATTCTAAACCAGATATACAGTATACCTATTCTAAACCAGATATACACTATACCTATTCTAAACCAGATATACAGTATACCTATTCTAAACCAGATATACAATATACCTATTCTAAACAGATATACAGTATACCTATTCTAAACCAGATATACAATATACCTATTCTAAACCAGATATACAATATACCTATTCTAAACCAGATATACAGTATACCTATTCTAAACCAGATATACAATATACCTATTCTAAACCAGATATACAATATACCTATTCTAAACCAGATATACAGTATACCTATTCTAAACCAGATATACAATTTACCTATTCTAAACAGATATACAATATACCTATTCTAAACCAGATATACAGTATACCTATTCTAAACCAGATATACAGTATACCTATTCTAAACGAGATATACAGTATACCTATTCTAAACCAGATATACAATATACCTATTCTAAACCAGATATACAGTATACCTATTCTAAACCAGATATACAGTATACCTATTCTAAACCAGATATACAATATACCTATTCTAAACCAGATATACAATATACCTATTCTAAACCAGATATACAGTATACCTATTCTAAACCAGATATACAATATACCTATTCTAAACCAGATATACAATATACCTATTCTAAACCAGATATACAATATACCTATTCTAAACCAGATATACAGTATACCTATTCTAAACCAGATATACAGTATACCTATTCTAACCAGATATACAGTATACTATTCTAAACCAGATATACAGTATACCTATTCTAAACCAGATATACATTATACCTATTCTAAACCAGATATACAGTATACCTATTCTAAACCAGATATACAATATACCTATTCTAAACAGATATACAATATACCTATTCTAAACCAGATATACAATATACCTCTTCTAAACCAGATATACAGTATACCTATTCTAAACCAGATATACAATATACCTATTCTAAACCAGATATACAATATACCTATTCTAAACCAGATATACAGTATACCTATTCTAAACCCGATATACAGTATACCTATTCTAAACCAGATATACAATATACCTATTCTAAACCAGATATACAGTATACCTATTCTAAACCAGATATACAATATACCTATTCTAAACCAGATATACAGTATACCTATTCTAAACCAGATATACAATATACCTATTCTAAACCAGATATACAGTATACCTATTCTAAACCAGATATACAATATACCTATTCTAACCAGATATACAATATACCTATTCTAAACCAGATATACAATATACCTATTCTAAACCAGATATACAATATACCTATTCTAAACCAGATATACAGTATACCTATTCTAAACCAGATATACAGTATACCTATTCTAAACCAGATATACAGTATACCTATTCTAAACCAGATATACAGTATACCTATTCTAAACCAGATATACAGTATACCTATTCTAAACCAGATATACAATATACCTATTCTAACCAGATATACAGTATACCTATTCTAAACCAGATATACAATATACCTATTCTAAACCAGATATACAGTATACCTATTCTAAACCAGATATACAGTATACCTATTCTAAACCAGATATACAGTATACCTATTCTAAACCAGATATACAGTATACCTATTCTAAACCAGATATACAGTATACCTATTCTAAACCGATATACAGTATACCTATCTAAACCAGATATACAATATACCTATTCTAAACCAGATATACAGTATACCTATTCTAAACCAGATATACAATATACCTATTCTAAACCAGATATACAGTATACCTATTCTAAACCAGATATACAATATACCTATTCTAAACAGATATACAATATACCTATTCTAAACCAGATATACAATATACCTATTCTAAACCAGATATACAGTATACCTATTCTAAACCAGATATACAATATACCTATTCTAAACCAGATATACAGTATACCTATTCTAAACCAGATATACAGTATACCTATTCTAAACCAGATATACAGTATACCTATTCTAAACCAGATATACAGTATACCTATTCTAACCAGATATACAATATACCTATTCTAAACAGATATACAGTATACCTATTCTAAACCAGATATACAGTATACCTATTCTAAACCAGATTATACAAGATACCTATTCTAAACCAGATATACAATATACCTATTCTAAACCAGATATACAGTATACCTATTCTAAACCAGATATACAATATACCTATTCTAAACCAGATATACAGTATACCTATTCTAAACCAGATATACAGTATACCTATTCTAAACCAGTATACAATATACCTTTCTAACCAGATATACAGTATACCTATTCTAAACCAGATATACAGTATACCTATTCTAAACCAGATATACAAGTATAACCTATTCTAAACCAGATATTACAATATACCTATTCTAAACCAGATATACAGTATACCTATTCTAAACCAGATATACAGTATACCTATTCTAAACCAGATATACAGTATACCTATTCTAAACCAGATATACAGTATACCTATTCTAAACCAGATATACAGTATACCTATTCTAAACCAGATATACAGTATACCTATTCTAAACCAGATATACAATATACCTATTCTAAACAGATATACAATATACCTATTCTAAACCAGATATACAGTATACCTATTCTAAACCAGATATACACCAGATATACAGTATACCTATTCTAAACCAGATATACAGTATACCTATTCTAAACCAGATATACAATATACCTATTCTAAACCAGATATACAATATACCTATTCTAAACCAGATATACAATATACCTATTCTAAACCAGATATACAGTATACCTATTCTAAACCAGATATACAATATACCTATTCTAAACCAGATATACAATATACCTATTCTAAACCAGATATACAGTATACCTATTCTAAACCAGATATACACTATACCTATTCTAAACCAGATATACAGTATACCTATTCTAAACCAGATATACAATATACCTATTCTAAACCAGATATACAGTATACCTATTCTAAACCAGATATACAATATACCTATTCTAAACCAGATATACAGTATACCTATTCTAAACCAGATATACAATATACCTATTCTAAACCAGATATACAATATACCTATTCTAAACCAGATATACAATATACCTATTCTAAACCAGATATACAGTATACCTATTCTAAACCAGATATACAGTATACCTATTCTAAACCAGATATACAATATACCTATTCTAAACCAGATATACAGTATACCTATTCTAAACCAGATATACAGTATACCTATTCTAAACCAGATATACAATATACCTATTCTAAACCAGATATACAATATACCTATTCTAAACCAGATATACAATATACCTATTCTAAACCAGATATACAGTATACCTATTCTAAACCAGATATACAGTATACCTATTCTAAACCAGATATACAGTATACCTATTCTAAACCAGATATACAATATACCTATTCTAAACCAGATATACAATATACCTATTCTAAACCAGATATACAGTATACCTATTCTAAACCAGATATACAGTATACCTATTCTAAACCAGATATACAATATACCTATTCTAAACCAGATATACAATATACATATTCTAAACCAGATATACAGTATACCTATTCTAAACCAGATATACAATATACCTATTCTAAACCAGATATACAATATACCTATTCTAAACCAGATATACAATATACCTATTCTAAACCAGATATACAATATACCTATTCTAAACCAGATATACAATATACCTATTCTAAACCAGATATACAATATACCTATTCTAAACCAGATATACAGTATACCTATTCTAAACCAGATATACAGTATACCTCTTCTAAACCAGATATACAATATACCTATTCTAAACCATATATACAATGTACCTATTCTAAACCAGATATACAGTATACCTATTCTAAACCAGATATACAATATACCTATTCTAAACCAGATATACAGTATACCTATTCTAAACCAGATATACAATATACCTATTCTAAACCAGATATACAATATACCTATTCTTAACCAGATATACAATATACCTGTTCTAAACCAGATATACAATATACCTATTCTAAACCAGATATACAGTATAGCTATTCTAAACCCGATATTCAGTATACCTATTCTAAACCAGATATACAGTATACCTATTCTAAACCAGATATACAGTATACCTATTCTAAACCAGATATACAGTATACCTATTCTAAACCAGATATACAATATACCTATTCTAAACCAGATATACAGTATACCTATTCTAAACCAGATATACAATATACCTATTCTAAACCCGATATACAGTATACCTATTCTAAACCAGATATACAGTATACCTATTCTAAACCAGATATACAGTATACCTATTCTAAACCAGATATACAATATACCTATTCTAAACCTGATATACAGTATACCTATTCTAAACCAGATATACAATATACCTATTCTAAACCAGATATACAATATTCCTATTCTAAACCAGATATACAGTATACCTATTCTAAACCAGATATACAATATACCTATTCTAAACCAGATATACAGTATACCTATTCTAAACCAGATATACAATATACCTATTCTAAACCAGATATACAGTATACCTATTCTAAACCAGATATACAATATCTATATTCTAAACCAGATATACAGTATACCTATTCTAAACCCGATATACAGTATACCTATTCTAAACCAGATATACAATATACCTATTCTAAACCAGATATACAGTATACCTATTCTAAACCAGATATACAGTATACCTATTCTAAACCAGATATACAATATACCTATTCTAAACCAGATATACAGTATACCTATTCTAAACCAGATATACAATATACCTATTCTAAAGAAGATATACAATATACCTATTCTAAACAAGATATACAGTATACCTATTCTAAACCAGATATACAATATACCTATTCTAAACCAGATATACAATATACCTCTTCTAAACCAGATATACAGTATACCTATTCTAAACCAGATATACAATATACCTATTCTAAACCAGATATACAGTATACCTATTCTAAACCAGATATACAATATACCTATTCTAAACCAGATATACAATATACCTATTCTAAACCAGATATACAATATACCTATTCTAAACTAGATATACAGTATACCTATTCTAAACCAGATATACAGTATACCTATTCTAAACCAGATATACAGTATACCTATTCTAAACCAGATATACAATATACCTATTCTAAACCAGATATACAATATACCTATTCTAAACCAGATATACAGTATACCTATTCTAAACCAGATATACAGTATACCTATTCTAAACGAGATATACAGTATACCTATTCTAAACCAGATATACAATATACCTATTCTAAACCAGATATACAGTATACCTATTCTAAACCAGATATACAGTATACCTATTCTAAACCAGATATACAATATACCTATTCTAAACCCGATATACAGTATACCTATTCTAAACCAGATATACAATATACCTATTCTAAACCAGATATACAATATACCTATTCTAAACCAGATATACAGTATACCTATTCTAAACCAGATATACAGTATACCTATTCTAAACCAGATATACAACATACCTATTCTAAACCAGATATACAGTATACCTATTCTAAACCAGATATACAGTATACCTATTCTAAACCAGATATACAATATACCTATTCTAAACCAGATATACAATATACCTATTCTAAACCAGATATACAGTATACCTATTCTAAACCAGATATACAGTATACCTATTCTAAACCAGATATACAATATACCTATTCTAAACCAGATATACAGTATACCTATTCTAAACCAGATATACAATATACCTATTCTAAACCAGATATACAATATACCTATTCTAAACAAGATATACAGTATACCTATTCTAAACCAGATATACAATATACCTATTCTAAACCAGATATACAATATACCTCTTCTAAACCAGATATACAGTATACCTATTCTAAACCAGATATACAATATACCTATTCTAAACCAGATATACAGTATACCTATTCTAAACCAGATATACAATATACCTATTCTAAACCAGATATACAATATACCTATTCTAAACCAGATATACAATATACCTATTCTAAACCAGATATACAGTATACCTATTCTAAACCAGATATACAGTATACCTATTCTAAACCAGATATACAGTATACCTATTCTAAACCAGATATACAATATACCTATTCTAAACCAGATATACAATATACCTATTCTAAACCAGATATACAATATACCTATTCTAAACCAGATATACAGTATACCTATTCTAAACCAGATATACAGTATACCTATTCTAAACGAGATATACAGTATACCTATTCTAAACCAGATATACAATATACCTATTCTAAACCAGATATACAGTATACCTATTCTAAACCAGATATACAGTATACCTATTCTAAACCAGATATACAGTATACCTATTCTAAACCAGATATACAATATACCTATTCTAAACAAGATATACAGTATACCTATTCTAAACCAGATATACAATATACCTATTCTAAACCAGATATACAATATACCTCTTCTAAACCAGATATACAGTATACCTATTCTAAACCAGATATACAATATACCTATTCTAAACCAGATATACAGTATACCTATTCTAAACCAGATATACAGTATACCTATTCTAAACCAGATATACAATATACCTATTCTAAACCAGATATACAGTATACCTATTCTAAACCAGATATACAGTATACCTATTCTAAACCAGATATACAGTATACCTATTCTAAACCAGATATACAGTATACCTATTCTAAACCAGATATACAATATACCTATTCTAAACCAGATATACAATATACCTATTCTAAACCAGATATACAGTATACCTATTCTAAACCAGATATACAATATACCTATTCTAAACCAGATATACAATATACCTATTCTAAACCAGATATACAGTATACCTATTCTAAACCAGATATACACTATACCTATTCTAAACCAGATATACAGTATACCTATTCTAAACCAGATATACAATATACCTATTCTAAACCAGATATACAGTATACCTATTCTAAACCGGATATACAATATACCTATTCTAAACCAGATATACAATATACCTATTCTAAACCAGATATACAGTATACCTATTCTAAACCAGATATACAATATACCTATTCTAAACCAGATATACAATATACCTATTCTAAACCAGATATACAATATACCTATTCTAAACCAGATATACAGTATACCTATTCTAAACCAGATATACAGTATACCTATTCTAAACCAGATATACAATATACCTATTCTAAACCAGATATACAGTATACCTATTCTAAACCAGATATACAGTATACCTATTCTAAACCAGATATACAATATACCTATTCTAAACCAGATATACAATATACCTATTCTAAACCAGATATACAATATACCTATTCTAAACCAGATATACAGTATACCTATTCTAAACCAGATATACAGTATACCTATTCTAAACCAGATATACAGTATACCTATTCTAAACCAGATATACAATATACCTATTCTAAACCAGATATACAATATACCTATTCTAAACCAGATATACAGTATACCTATTCTAAACCAGATATACAGTATACCTATTCTAAACCAGATATACAATATACCTATTCTAAACCAGATATACAATATACCTGTTCTAAACCAGATATACAATATACCTATTCTAAACCAGATATACAGTATAGCTATTCTAAACCCGATATTCAGTATACCTATTCTAAACCAGATATACAATATACCTATTCTAAACCAGATATACAATATACCTATTCTAAACCAGATATACAGTATACCTATTCTAAACCAGATATACAGTATACCTATTCTAAACCAGATATACAATATACCTATTCTAAACCATATATACAATGTACCTATTCTAAACCAGATATACAGTATACCTATTCTAAACCAGATATACAATATACCTATTCTAAACCAGATATACAGTATACCTATTCTAAACCAGATATACAATATACCTATTCTAAACCAGATATACAATATACCTATTCTTAACCAGATATACAATATACCTGTTCTAAACCAGATATACAATATACCTATTCTAAACCAGATATACAGTATAGCTATTCTAAACCCGATATTCAGTATACCTATTCTAAACCAGATATACAGTATACCTATTCTAAACCAGATATACAGTATACCTATTCTAAACCAGATATACAGTATACCTATTCTAAACCAGATATACAATATACCTATTCTAAACCAGATATACAGTATACCTATTCTAAACCAGATATACAATATACCTATTCTAAACCCGATATACAGTATACCTATTCTAAACCAGATATACAGTATACCTATTCTAAACCAGATATACAGTATACCTATTCTAAACCAGATATACAATATACCTATTCTAAACCTGATATACAGTATACCTATTCTAAACCAGATATACAATATACCTATTCTAAACCAGATATACAATATTCCTATTCTAAACCAGATATACAGTATACCTATTCTAAACCAGATATACAATATACCTATTCTAAACCAGATATACAGTATACCTATTCTAAACCAGATATACAATATACCTATTCTAAACCAGATATACAGTATACCTATTCTAAACCAGATATACAATATCTATATTCTAAACCAGATATACAGTATACCTATTCTAAACCCGATATACAGTATACCTATTCTAAACCAGATATACAATATACCTATTCTAAACCAGATATACAGTATACCTATTCTAAACCAGATATACAGTATACCTATTCTAAACCAGATATACAATATACCTATTCTAAACCAGATATACAGTATACCTATTCTAAACCAGATATACAATATACCTATTCTAAACCAGATATACAATATACCTATTCTAAACAAGATATACAGTATACCTATTCTAAACCAGATATACAATATACCTATTCTAAACCAGATATACAATATACCTCTTCTAAACCAGATATACAGTATACCTATTCTAAACCAGATATACAATATACCTATTCTAAACCAGATATACAGTATACCTATTCTAAACCAGATATACAATATACCTATTCTAAACCAGATATACAATATACCTATTCTAAACCAGATATACAATATACCTATTCTAAACTAGATATACAGTATACCTATTCTAAACCAGATATACAGTATACCTATTCTAAACCAGATATACAGTATACCTATTCTAAACCAGATATACAATATACCTATTCTAAACCAGATATACAATATACCTATTCTAAACCAGATATACAGTATACCTATTCTAAACCAGATATACAGTATACCTATTCTAAACGAGATATACAGTATACCTATTCTAAACCAGATATACAATATACCTATTCTAAACCAGATATACAGTATACCTATTCTAAACCAGATATACAGTATACCTATTCTAAACCAGATATACAATATACCTATTCTAAACCCGATATACAGTATACCTATTCTAAACCAGATATACAATATACCTATTCTAAACCAGATATACAATATACCTATTCTAAACCAGATATACAGTATACCTATTCTAAACCAGATATACAGTATACCTATTCTAAACCAGATATACAACATACCTATTCTAAACCAGATATACAGTATACCTATTCTAAACCAGATATACAGTATACCTATTCTTAACCAGATATACAATATACCTATTCTAAACCAGATATACAATATACCTATTCTAAACCAGATATACAGTATACCTATTCTAAACCAGATATACAGTATACCTATTCTAAACCAGATATACAATATACCTATTCTAAACCAGATATACAGTATACCTATTCTAAACCAGATATACAATATACCTATTCTAAACCAGATATACAATATACCTATTCTAAACAAGATATACAGTATACCTATTCTAAACCAGATATACAATATACCTATTCTAAACCAGATATACAATATACCTCTTCTAAACCAGATATACAGTATACCTATTCTAAACCAGATATACAATATACCTATTCTAAACCAGATATACAGTATACCTATTCTAAACCAGATATACAATATACCTATTCTAAACCAGATATACAATATACCTATTCTAAACCAGATATACAATATACCTATTCTAAACCAGATATACAGTATACCTATTCTAAACCAGATATACAGTATACCTATTCTAAACCAGATATACAGTATACCTATTCTAAACCAGATATACAATATACCTATTCTAAACCAGATATACAATATACCTATTCTAAACCAGATATACAATATACCTATTCTAAACCAGATATACAGTATACCTATTCTAAACCAGATATACAGTATACCTATTCTAAACGAGATATACAGTATACCTATTCTAAACCAGATATACAATATACCTATTCTAAACCAGATATACAGTATACCTATTCTAAACCAGATATACAGTATACCTATTCTAAACCAGATATACAGTATACCTATTCTAAACCAGATATACAATATACCTATTCTAAACAAGATATACAGTATACCTATTCTAAACCAGATATACAATATACCTATTCTAAACCAGATATACAATATACCTCTTCTAAACCAGATATACAGTATACCTATTCTAAACCAGATATACAATATACCTATTCTAAACCAGATATACAGTATACCTATTCTAAACCAGATATACAGTATACCTATTCTAAACCAGATATACAATATACCTATTCTAAACCAGATATACAGTATACCTATTCTAAACCAGATATACAGTATACCTATTCTAAACCAGATATACAATATACCTATTCTAAACCAGATATACAATATACCTATTCTAAACCAGATATACAGTATACCTATTCTAAACCAGATATACAGTATACCTATTCTAAACCAGATATACAGTATACCTATTCTAAACCAGATATACAGTATACCTATTCTAAACCAGATATACAGTATACCTATTCTAAACCAGATATACAGTATACCTATTCTAAACCAGATATACAATATACCTATTCTAAACCAGATATACAATATACCTATTCTAAACCAGATATACAGTATACCTATTCTAAACCAGATATACAATATACCTATTCTAAACCAGATATACAGTATACCTATTCTAAACCAGATATACAGTATACCTATTCTAAACCAGATATACAATATACCTATTCTAAACCAGATATACAATATACCTATTCTAAACCAGATATACAATATACCTATTCTAAACCAGATATACAGTATACCTATTCTAAACCAGATATACAATATACCTATTCTAAACCAGATATACAATATACCTATTCTAAACCAGATATACAGTATACCTATTCTAAACCAGATATACACTATACCTATTCTAAACCAGATATACAGTATACCTATTCTAAACCAGATATACAATATACCTATTCTAAACCAGATATACAGTATACCTATTCTAAACCAGATATACAATATACCTATTCTAAACCAGATATACAATATACCTATTCTAAACCAGATATACAGTATACCTATTCTAAACCAGATATACAATATACCTATTCTAAACCAGATATACAATATACCTATTCTAAACCAGATATACAATATACCTATTCTAAACCAGATATACAGTATACCTATTCTAAACCAGATATACAGTATACCTATTCTAAACCAGATATACAATATACCTATTCTAAACCAGATATACAGTATACCTATTCTAAACCAGATATACAGTATACCTATTCTAAACCAGATATACAATATACCTATTCTAAACCAGATATACAATATACCTATTCTAAACCAGATATACAATATACCTATTCTAAACCAGATATACAGTATACCTATTCTAAACCAGATATACAGTATACCTATTCTAAACCAGATATACAGTATACCTATTCTAAACCAGATATACAATATACATATTCTAAACCAGATATACAATATACCTATTCTAAACCAGATATACAGTATACCTATTCTAAACCAGATATACAGTATACCTATTCTAAACCAGATATACAATATACCTATTCTAAACCAGATATACAATATACATATTCTAAACCAGATATACAGTATACCTATTCTAAACCAGATATACAATATACCTATTCTAAACCAGATATACAATATACCTATTCTAAACCAGATATACAATATACCTATTCTAAACCAGATATACAATATACCTATTCTAAACCAGATATACAATATACCTATTCTAAACCAGATATACAATATACCTATTCTAAACCAGATATACAGTATACCTATTCTAAACCAGATATACAGTATACCTCTTCTAAACCAGATATACAATATACCTATTCTAAACCATATATACAATGTACCTATTCTAAACCAGATATACAGTATACCTATTCTAAACCAGATATACAATATACCTATTCTAAACCAGATATACAGTATACCTATTCTAAACCAGATATACAATATACCTATTCTAAACCAGATATACAATATACCTATTCTTAACCAGATATACAATATACCTGTTCTAAACCAGATATACAATATACCTATTCTAAACCAGATATACAGTATAGCTATTCTAAACCCGATATTCAGTATACCTATTCTAAACCAGATATACAGTATACCTATTCTAAACCAGATATACAGTATACCTATTCTAAACCAGATATACAGTATACCTATTCTAAACCAGATATACAATATACCTATTCTAAACCAGATATACAGTATACCTATTCTAAACCAGATATACAATATACCTATTCTAAACCCGATATACAGTATACCTATTCTAAACCAGATATACAGTATACCTATTCTAAACCAGATATACAGTATACCTATTCTAAACCAGATATACAATATACCTATTCTAAACCTGATATACAGTATACCTATTCTAAACCAGATATACAATATACCTATTCTAAACCAGATATACAATATTCCTATTCTAAACCAGATATACAGTATACCTATTCTAAACCAGATATACAATATACCTATTCTAAACCAGATATACAGTATACCTATTCTAAACCAGATATACAATATACCTATTCTAAACCAGATATACAGTATACCTATTCTAAACCAGATATACAATATACCTATTCTAAACCAGATATACAGTATACCTATTCTAAACCCGATATACAGTATACCTATTCTAAACCAGATATACAATATACCTATTCTAAACCAGATATACAGTATACCTATTCTAAACCAGATATACAGTATACCTATTCTAAACCAGATATACAATATACCTATTCTAAACCAGATATACAGTATACCTATTCTAAACCAGATATACAGTATACCTATTCTAAACCAGATATACAATATACCTATTCTAAACAAGATATACAGTATACCTATTCTAAACCAGATATACAATATACCTATTCTAAACCAGATATACAATATACCTCTTCTAAACCAGATATACAGTATACCTATTCTAAACCAGATATACAATATACCTATTCTAAACCAGATATACAGTATACCTATTCTAAACCAGATATACAATATACCTATTCTAAACCAGATATACAATATACCTATTCTAAACCAGATATACAATATACCTATTCTAAACTAGATATACAGTATACCTATTCTAAACCAGATATACAGTATACCTATTCTAAACCAGATATACAGTATACCTATTCTAAACCAGATATACAATATACCTATTCTAAACCAGATATACAATATACCTATTCTAAACCAGATATACAGTATACCTATTCTAAACCAGATATACAGTATACCTATTCTAAACGAGATATACAGTATACCTATTCTAAACCAGATATACAATATACCTATTCTAAACCAGATATACAGTATACCTATTCTAAACCAGATATACAGTATACCTATTCTAAACCAGATATACAATATACCTATTCTAAACCCGATATACAGTATACCTATTCTAAACCAGATATACAATATACCTATTCTAAACCAGATATACAATATACCTATTCTAAACCAGATATACAGTATACCTATTCTAAACCAGATATACAGTATACCTATTCTAAACCAGATATACAACATACCTATTCTAAACCAGATATACAGTATACCTATTCTAAACCAGATATACAGTATACCTATTCTAAACCAGATATACAATATACCTATTCTAAACCAGATATACAATATACCTATTCTAAACCAGATATACAGTATACCTATTCTAAACCAGATATACAGTATACCTATTCTAAACCAGATATACAATATACCTATTCTAAACCAGATATACAGTATACCTATTCTAAACCAGATATACAATATACCTATTCTAAACCAGATATACAATATACCTATTCTAAACAAGATATACAGTATACCTATTCTAAACCAGATATACAATATACCTATTCTAAACCAGATATACAATATACCTCTTCTAAACCAGATATACAGTATACCTATTCTAAACCAGATATACAATATACCTATTCTAAACCAGATATACAGTATACCTATTCTAAACCAGATATACAATATACCTATTCTAAACCAGATATACAATATACCTATTCTAAACCAGATATACAATATACCTATTCTAAACCAGATATACAGTATACCTATTCTAAACCAGATATACAGTATACCTATTCTAAACCAGATATACAGTATACCTATTCTAAACCAGATATACAATATACCTATTCTAAACCAGATATACAATATACCTATTCTAAACCAGATATACAATATACCTATTCTAAACCAGATATACAGTATACCTATTCTAAACCAGATATACAGTATACCTATTCTAAACCAGATATACAATATACCTATTCTAAACCAGATATACAGTATACCTATTCTAAACCAGATATACAGTATACCTATTCTAAACCAGATATACAATATACCTATTCTAAACCCGATATACAGTATACCTATTCTAAACCAGATATACAATATACCTATTCTAAACCAGATATACAATATACCTATTCTAAACCAGATATACAGTATACCTATTCTAAACCAGATATACAGTATACCTATTCTAAACCAGATATACAATATACCTATTCTAAACCAGATATACAGTATACCTATTCTAAACCAGATATACAGTATACCTATTCTAAACCAGATATACAATATACCTATTCTAAACCAGATATACAATATACCTATTCTAAACCAGATATACAATATACCTATTCTAAACCAGATATACAGTATACCTATTCTAAACCAGATATACAGTATACCTATTCTAAACCAGATATACAGTATACCTATTCTAAACCAGATATACAATATACCTATTCTAAACCAGATATACAATATACCTATTCTAAACCAGATATACAATATACCTATTCTAAACCAGATATACAATATACCTATTCTAAACCAGATATACAGTATACCTATTCTAAACCCAATATACAGTATACCTATTCTAAACCAGATATACAATATACCTATTCTAAACCAGATATACAGTATACCTATTCTAAACCAGATATACAATATACCTATTCTAAACCAGATATACAGTATACCTATTCTAAACCAGATATACAATATACCTATTCTAAACCAGATATACAATATACCTATTCTAAACCAGATATACAATATACCTATTCTAAACCAGATATATAATATACCTATTCTAAACCAGATATACAGTATACCTATTCTAAACCAGATATACAGTATACCTATTCTAAACCAGATATACAATATACCTATTCTAAACCAGATATACAATATACCTATTCTAAACCAGATATACAATATACCTATTCTAAACCAGATATACAATATACCTATTCTAAACCAGATATACAATATGCCTATTCTAAACCAGATATACAGTATACCTATTCTAAACCAGATATACAGTATACCTATTCTAAACCAGATATACAATATACCTATTCTAAACCAGATATACAGTATACCTATTCTAAACCAGATATACAGTATACCTATTCTAAACCAGATATACAATATACCTATTCTAAACCAGATATACAGTATACCTATTCTAAACCAGATATACAGTATACCTATTCTAAACCAGATATACAATATACCTATTCTAAACCAGATATACAGTATACCTATTCTAAACCAGATATACAGTATACCTATTCTAAACCAGATATACAATATACCTATTCTAAACCAGATATACAATATACCTATTCTAAACCAGATATACAGTATACCTATTCTAAACGAGATATACAGTATACCTATTCTAAACCAGATATACAATATACCTATTCTAAACCAGATATACAGTATACCTATTCTAAACCAGATATACAGTATACCTATTCTAAACCAGATATACAGTATACCTATTCTAAACCAGATATACAATATACCTATTCTAAACCAGATATACAATATACCTATTCTAAACCAGATATACAATATACCTATTCTAAACCAGATATACAGTATACCTATTCTAAACCAGATATACAGTATACCTATTCTAAACCAGATATACAGTATACCTATTCTAAACCAGATATACAGTATACCTATTCTAAACCAGATATACAGTATACCTATTCTAAACCAGATATACAATATACCTATTCTAAACCAGATATACAATATACCTATTCTAAACCAGATATACAATATACCTATTCTAAACCAGATATACAGTATACCTATTCTAAACCAGATATACAGTATACCTATTCTAAACCAGATATACAGTATACCTATTCTAAACCAGATATACAATATACCTATTCTAAACCAGATATACAATATACCTATTCTAAACCAGATATACAATATACCTATTCTAAACCAGATATACAATATACCTATTCTAAACCAGATATACAGTATACCTATTCTAAACCCGATATACAGTATACCTATTCTAAACCAGATATACAATATACCTATTCTAAACCAGATATACAGTATACCTATTCTAAACCAGATATACAGTATACCTATTCTAAACCAGATATACAATATACCTATTCTAAACCAGATATACAGTATACCTATTCTAAACCAGATATACAATATACCTATTCTAAACCAGATATACAATATACCTATTCTAAACAAGATATACAGTATACCTATTCTAAACCAGATATACAATATACCTATTCTAAACCAGATATACAATATACCTCTTCTAAACCAGATATACAGTATACCTATTCTAAACCAGATATACAATATACCTATTCTAAACCAGATATACAGTATACCTATTCTAAACCAGATATACAGTATACCTATTCTAAACCAGATATACAATATACCTATTCTAAACCAGATATACAGTATACCTATTCTAAACCAGATATACAATATACCTATTCTAAACCAGATATACAGTATACCTATTCTAAACCAGATATACAATATACCTATTCTAAACCAGATATACAGTATACCTATTCTAAACCCGATATACAGTATACCTATTCTAAACCAGATATACAATATACCTATTCTAAACCAGATATACAGTATACCTATTCTAAACCCGATATACAGTATACCTATTCTAAACCAGATATACAGTATACCTATTCTAAACCAGATATACAGTATACCTATTCTAAACCAGATATACAGTATACCTATTCTAAACCAGATATACAATATACCTATTCTAAACCAGATATACAGTATACCTATTCTAAACCAGATATACAGTATACCTATTCTAAACCAGATATACAATATACCTATTCTAAACCAGATATACAGTATACCTATTCTAAACCAGATATACAATATACCTATTCTAAACCAGATATACAATATACCTATTCTAAACAAGATATACAGTATACCTATTCTAAACCAGATATACAATATACCTATTCTAAACCAGATATACAATATACCTATTCTAAACCAGATATACAGTATACCTCTTCTAAACCAGATATACAGTATACCTATTCTAAACCAGATATACAGTATACCTATTCTAAACCAGATATACAATATACCTATTCTAAACCAGATATACAATATACCTATTCTAAACCAGATATACAATATACCTATTCTAAACCAGATATACAGTATACCTATTCTAAACCAGATATACAATATACCTATTCTAAACCAGATATACAGTATACCTATTCTAAACCAGATATACAGTATACCTATTCTAAACCAGATATACAGTATACCTATTCTAAACCAGATATACAATATACCTATTCTAAACCAGATATACAATATACCTATTCTAAACCAGATATACAGTATACCTATTCTAAACCAGATATACAATATACCTATTCTAAACCAGATATACAGTATACCTATTCTAAACCAGATATACAATATACCTATTCTAAACCAGATATACAATATACCTCTTCTAAACCAGATATACAATATACCTATTCTAAACCAGATATACAGTATACCTATTCTAAACCAGATATACAATATACCTATTCTAAACCAGATATACAATATACCTCTTCTAAACCAGATATACAATATACCTATTCTAAACCAGATATACAATATACCTCTTCTAAACCAGATATACAATATACCTATTCTAAACCAGATATACAGTATACCTATTCTAAACCAGATATACAATATACCTATTCTAAACCAGATATACAATATACCTATTCTAAACCAGATATACAGTATACCTATTCTAAACCAGATATACAATATACCTATTCTAAACCAGATATACAATATACCTCTTCTAAACCAGATATACAATATACCTATTCTAAACCAGATATACAGTATACCTATTCTAAACCAGATATACAGTATACCTATTCTAAACCAGATATACAGTATACCTATTCTAAACCAGATATACAGTATACCTATTCTAAACCAGATATACAATATACCTATTCTAAACCAGATATACAATATACCTATTCTAAACCAGATATACAATATACCTCTTCTAAACCAGATATACAGTATACCTATTCTAAACCAAATATACATATACCTATTCTAAACCAGATATACAGTATACCTATTCTAAACCAGATATACAATATACCTATTCTAAACCAGATATACAATATACCTATTCTAAACCAGATATACAATATACCTATTCTAAACCAGATATACAGTATACCTATTCTAAACCAGATATACAATATACCTATTCTAAACCAGATATACAATATACCTATTCTAAACCAGATATACAATATACCTATTCTTAACCAGATATATATTCTGTTAACTAAACTGTGTATAAAACTTTATGTTCAACTTGCAACTATCCTCATCATCATCATCATCATTTAATGTCTGCTTTCTCTGCTAGCAAGGGCTGGATATGGGTCTACATAAACCAAGTCAGCACTGAAGTGGGGCTACCAACCTCCATGACAGTCCTGGTAGTATGCATCTCATTTACATATGGTCTCACATTCTACTGAGTGCACAGGAGAGGTTGTCATGTCTTTGACACAACTTAAGGGTCCTCCGAACCCTTTCTATGGCTGGATGCCCTTACTATCACCTATATATATATCATTTTTAATCTACTTGGGTGTGTGCCATGGAAGTCAAAGATGATGATAATAAACATGTAATTTGAAAATGTGTCCCAAATGCAGGAAATAACTGTAAAACAATCAGTCACTGTAAATAATAGTTGAGAAAACTGGGTAAATTTACCTTTAGAGATGGGAAAAAAGTGGACAGGGGCACCTACGAATAATCAAATCCAGCATCTCTTGAATACCATGTGAGTGTATGTTACCATTACACTAAGAGACAAGTGACACTTTTTCCTGTCTCTTTTAGGATATTATACTATACTGCTTTAAGGCAGCGAATTGACAGTCGTTAGAATGTCGGATAGAATGCTTTATGGGGTTCGTTCTGGCTCCTGGGTTCAAATCTCGCCAGGGTCAACTTTGCCTTTCGTCCTTTCGAGGTTGATAAAAAAAAGTGCCAGTCTAGCACTGGGTCGGTTCTCTCTATATATCTCTTTCTTATTTCCTCTCTCTCACTTTCTAACTTTCTCTGGAAGAAATCTGCTGTAGTCAAACCTGGAGAGAGATGGGCTCTGCCAGGCTTAAAATGCCCAAGAAATGCCCCTATGACTCTATCAAGAGTTATAGGACCATACATACATACTATACAACTTAGAGCTAGAGTATAGTCACATGTAAATAAATCTTATGGGGTTCTCACATTTTAAAATTTCAAACACTCCTAGCACTTTGATAATTCATAAGGTTTATTTACATCCTATGTAATGATATGTATTATTCTAATCTTATATGTTTATTTTCAGTATTATGCTGGACAAACGTTTCCGAACTGAATGTGCCAGTGTGGGGGCGAAAATTTCTTTCCCTGTAGCCAATCGCTATACGACTCTACTAAAACAAAGACATGTACAGGTAAATGTAGTTTGTTTCTCTAGCTTATCTTTTCGGAACAAACAAAACAATTTTTTTTTTACTACAAGCAGTATTTTTACTTGAAAACTTCATAAGTTAAATTTAAACTTGTTATCAGCTCCCATGACTTTCGGAAACATTTTTTCATGCTCAGAGTTACTGAAGCATGGAACAAACTACCTGTATAGGTTATTAGCTGTCGGGACACTGCTTCCCGAAATTCGCCAACACTACACCTGATATTCTGCCTCCATACACACGCACGTATGTATCTGTGTGTATATCGTGATTCATACACTGTTCACTTTCCTGGTATTTGTACATTATTCTATGTACTATATACAAACCTTTGATGACTTGTAGTACACTTGAGCACTGTACACAATCATTTTCATTTACGGGGTCGCTAAAATAAAGTACCAGTAATGTACTGGGATAATTGCTGGCCTTGTGCCAAAAAGTAGAAACAATTATATTATTAAATATTCAAATATTTTTTTGTTTTATTTTTACTTTATTTTATACAAATATTTTAATGAATTTCTTTTTTAATTTCTTGTTCTGTACAGATTCTTGGCAGATCAATAGATTTGAATCATCTCATTGGACAGAGGATCAATGCTTCACTACAAAAGTCCCTTGATATAGCTATTTCTAGGTTTGAGGCTGGTGATCTGACTGGCTGTGTGGTAAGTTCTATTTTTCTCACCTCCTTTACTATGTTGCTTCGTATCTTTACAGCTTTTGTTATTTATAGCTTTTCTAGGCATAATCGGCAGAGCGTCGGACAAAATGCTTTGCAGTATTTAGTTCCAATTTTTTACCTTCCGTGTTCAAATCCCACTACAGTCAACTTTGTCTTTCATCCATTCGATAAAATAAAGTACCTGTAAATTACTGGGGTCGGTATAATCAATTTTTCCCTTCCCACAATTGCTGGCCTTGTGCCAAAAGTAGAAACAATTATTACAGTGTTTATTACTGATACTGATGATTACGATTCCACAACCACTGAAATACACTATTTTCTATTTAATTAATGAGGAATTTGGAAGGATTTACTAAGCTTTTTTTATTTAAATAGAAACCATTTAAAATTAGTGGGTTTTAATTTATAGAAGCAAAGGTGGTGGAGTTTAGGGCTGGTTGGTATTAAAAGGGTTCAATTGTCTTATACTTGTGTGGTTAATGTTGAACCATTGTATGTAAATATGGTTATTCCTCTCATCTTTCAGGAGCTGGAGGGATTGATTGAATGCAACAAGCTGGTTCACAAGCTTCTACGACAATATCTAACAATGAATGATTTTGACGCAATGTTTCGTGAGGCGAATCACAATGTTTCTGCACCTTATGGTCGTATCACACTTCATGTCTTTTGGGAACTCTACTATGACTTCTTGCCAAACTACTGCTATAATGCAGCCACCAACAGGTAATAAATCTCTCTTTCTCTCACTACCCTCTCGTTCTCCCTCTTTCTTTCTGTCTCTTTGTCTGTCTATCTATGTATCTATATATCTATCTATCAGTCTGTCTATCTGTATTTCTGTCTATCTGTCTAACTATCTATCTATTTGTCTGTCTGTCCATCTATCTATCTGTCTACTTGATGTAGCTTATGTTGTGTCTTATAAATAATTGAATTTCTTTTCTTTTTCTCTATAGATTTGTGAAAACCAGGTTACCATTTGTTAATCAGAACCCCAGAGATAAGAATCCAAACCCATCTTATCATTATGTCTGGGGTACTAAGGTAGGTTGATGTCCAGTCTTTTATTCTTTTATTGAATTTACTCATTGGACTGCAGCCATGCTGGGGCACTACCTATAAGGGTTTTTTAATTGATAATATCCACCTCATTACTTATTTCAGCCTATTTAATAAATGGCTAAGTTAATCTTTTGACATAAGGAAGGAAACCTAATATAGCGTTTTACACTATATTATGTTTACAGTCAGGTACAGGCCATGACTGAAGTATATATATAGTATACACCACCCCACCCACTCCCATACATCTCCCATAGGGACAAGCTGAAATATATATCTAGTGAAGCCTCCAACCTACACTGTAAAGTGGTCGTGTAGGTGTCATGACAAAAAGCACCCAGTACTTGCTGTATCAGCAAGACATGGTCACCTGACCTAGCATTGCTCAACACAGGAAACCTTGTCTAACACATGCTAGCGTGGAAAAATGGATGTTAAATGGTGTTGATGATGACGACACTGGTATACACAAACACACTTGAGACTTTGGCCATGCCTGACCATGGGTTGTATCTATGTTGTTCTAGGTTTTGTTTGGTTGGAGTGATACTCTCTGTTACAAAGGTCACATCTGTGTGTGTTCATTAATCTGTACATTCTCTTTAGCATGAGCAGAAATATTTGTTTACGTTCCTGCTTAAAGAGAGATTCCACCACTCAGAAAGGAGGGTTAACCTCATCAAGGGCATCTGACTTGAGAAGTCCACCTTAAAAGGTCTTGTCCAACCCATGTTAGCTTTGAAAAACAGACATAAAACTGATTGTAGTTAGGGAAATGGTGGTGGTGATGTTGATGATGATGGTGGTGGTGGTGGTGGTCTTTATGGTGTTTATGATGATAGTGAGATAATGGTGAGGTTGATGATGGTTGTTATTTTTTGTTTTTTTCTCATTTCAGGCTCTGAACACTTCGTACAGTGCCATTTTCAATCTGTACAATGGTTTCATTGGTGCTGCTCACTTCCGTTCCATCTGCCGTCTACTTGGATATCAAGGCATTGCTGTTGTAATAGAGGAGCTGTTGAAGATTGTTCGTAACTTGGTAAGTTGTTGCTTCCTTCTTCTGTTCTTCACCTATTTACCATTATCCACAGAGATCAATGAGGTAAGTATTGATGAACGTCTGGGTTCTCTTCATGGTAATAATGGTGGTTCGCCAGGTCCTGGTTCCTAAAGACATAAATAACCAAGAATTATGGCAGCAAACTCCACAGCCTGTCCATGACAAAATTATCTAGAGTGAATGGAAATAGATTAATCACACCCTTTGATAACCCGCATCTAGTACCACAAGTATTCCCTAACCTGAAACCCATAGGAGAAAAGTAAAAGAGGAAAGCCTATGGATACCTGTCACTCTGATCTGGAGGCACAAGCAAAGAGGTTGATACATTCCTGGGGACAGTCGGAGCAACTAGACCAAGATTGTGATGGTTGGAGAAAACTTGGTGGCCCATGCTTCAGAAGAGGACCCATATAAAACTACCTAAATTAACAATGATCCCAACTAAATTGGAATATTTGGTTTTATGGCAGTTGTTTAACCCATTTCATACCAAGTCGTCACCTGAAACTGCTCTCAGTCCCCTGGTACTAAACTGTTTATTTTTTATATTTACCTGTGAAGACGCATGGGTTTGTGGTTAGGGTATTCAACTTGCGATCGTAAGGTTTGATTCCTGGCAGTGTGTTGCTCCAGTCAACTTAGCTGGTAAAAATAAGTTGTATCTGTAATTCAAAGGGTCAGTCTTGTCACATTCTGTGTCACACTGAATCTCCCTGAGAACTATGTTAAGAATATGTGTGCCTGCGGAATGCTCAGCCACTTGCACGTTAATTTCATGAGTAGGCTTTCAGTTAACCATATCAACTGGAACACTCATCATCATAACTGATGGAGTGCCAGTAGTTATTTTTATCTAGTAGTTATTTTCCATAGTTTTATGTAAGAAGCGTTATGTTCCAAACACCAACTTAATGATGAGAAAGTTAGTTATATAACTAAATCCCCTCAAATTCTTGATTATTTTCAAAATGATTTGAAAATCATAGGTATACTTTCATTAGAAGTATTGTAACAAAATGTTTAAATTCCAAACACCAACTTAATAATGAGAAAGTTAGTTATGAATCCATTCAAATTCTTGATTATTTTCAAAATCATTTCAAAATCAAAGGCAGTGTCTTTTATTTGAAATATGGTAAAGAATGGGTAAAAATCAGTTTTGTATCATAAAACTAGTGGTAGTGTCAGGTGGGCTGATGTTAAAATGGTTAATTAAAACAAGGGGTTTTACAACATAAAATTGGAGCAGTTTGTCTCACAATTGCTATCAGGGAAAACAGACATTATATGATGATAATGGTGATGGGATGACCTTCTCTCTCCAGCTGAAAGGTATTACAATGGATTACAGAGGCAGTTTGTATGGGTTGGTATCAAAAAGGGTAATATCTCTGATCATGTTCAACCCTTGCTAGCAAAGCAAACATGTTAAATAATGTTGGTGATAGTTCTCTCTTTCACTCTCTCTCTCCATCCCTCTTTCACTCACTCACTCTCTCTCTAGCTGAAAGGTACTACGATGGATTACATCAAGACACTGATGAAAGTGATGCCAAATGTTTGCAAGCTCCTTCGGTACGACTATGGCTCTCCTGGTAAGTAAATATTCTTCATTGTATGACTGTGTTTGCAGTGCTGTTGCAAGCCTGGCCAAAGGGTTGGGCTTCTCTCCTTAAAAAACCATCTACATTGCTTAGTGGTTAGAGCATTGGCCTTGCAATCGAAAGGTTGTGAGTTCAATTCTCAGACCGGGTGATGTGTTGTGTTGTTTCCTTGAGCAAGACACTTTATTTCACATTGCTCCAGTTTACTCAGCTGTAGAAATGAGATGATAGGGACTGGGGTCCCTATCATTCCACTGTAAAGTGGTCGTGGAGGTGCCACGGCAAAAAAGCACCCAGCACTCACTGTAAATGAGGTCGGTGTTAGGAAGGGCATCCAGCTGTAGAAATCAAGCCAGAATCAGTTCCTGTCCCACCCTTGCAAGCAGGGAAAAGCGGACGTAAAATGATGATGATGATGATGATGATTGCATCTTCAAATTCTATTGTGTACTTCATTGAAAAGTCTTCTCCTGGTTTTTTAACCATGAACATTTAACATATATATTCTTCCTTGTATTCCTTTACTGGTTTCACTCATTAGACTTAGGCCATGCTGGGGAGTCAACTACATTGAGCACCCAGTACTTATTTCATTAATCTCTGTTTTTGGACAGATAAGTTACAGGACATAACCAAACTGAAAGGTAAACATATAGCCCTTGCTAACAGGGAGAAATGGACATATGATGATGGTCATCATCAATCTTCCACGCTAGCATGGGTTTGTCCCATTTAGAAGCAAGTTGGGTTGGGTGACTGTGTCTCGCTCATATATATATCATCATCATAACACATATACATTGAAACCCATTACTATTGACTCAATATAATCAACTATTTCCCTCTTCCAAAATCGGAAGTTTTTTGCCTATGTTAACCCTTTAGCATTTACATTACTCTATATTTACTATTATATTTTCACGGTAAAGGCTTATGAGATTTTGATATTATTTATTTTGAGAACAATACCTCAACATCAGCATGAGTGCCCGGTTATAGCCGATTTGAACAGAAAGAGGTTAGAGAATTCTGACCGGATACGGTCGGTTTAAATATTAATGGGTTAAATAAAGGGCAGTGGATTATCAGACTTGTTAGAACATCTGATAGAATGCTTTGTGGTATTTGTTTCTACTCTCTATGATCTAGTGGTAAGGGTATTGGACATATGATCATAATGTTGTGAATTTGATTCCTGGGCTGGGTTGTGTGTTGTGTTCCTGAGCAAAACATTTCATTTCGCATTGCTCCTGTATACTCAGCTGAAAATGCATACTAGTAATAGCTGGGGGTTTAACCCTGCGATAGACTGGCATCCTGTCCAGGAGTGGGGTCTGGTACTCTCAGTTGCTTAATGCCATGACAAGCCTCCTGGCTTGAGACAGAATGTATGGTCTGAGTTCAAATTACGCCAAGATCAGCCTTGCCTTTGATCTTTCCAGGAGTCAATAAAATAAAGTACCTGTTATGATTTAATTGGCTATTCCCCTCACCACTCTTAAATTAGAAACTTATTATTAATAATGTTATTGTTGATGTTATTAGGTGTCATGGCTTACTACCAAGCACAGCTAAACGACATGATTCAATACCCTGATCTGAAAACTGAAGTTTTCCAGAGCTTTCGTGAAGTGGGGAATGCAATTCTGTTTTGCATGTTGGTGGAGCAATCATTAGTAAGTACTATATTTATTTATTATTATTATCATTATTGTTATATTACTGTTGTGTGGTACTGTAGTTGTTATATTACTGTTGTATGGTACAGCAGTCGTATTTTAGTTGGGTTTTTTTTTTTCCCATTCATACTTAAGAACATTTTGTCATGTTCTAAAAACCAACTTAATAAAAAAGTTAGTTATTTTACTAAATCCTTCTGAATTCCTCATTATTTTCTAAGTGATTGACAACCATAGGCAGTATCTTACATTAGCAATATGGTAATGAGGGAGTAAAGCTGGTGTTTGGAGCAAAACTTAACAAAGGTTTTTACATAAAATTATGAGGCAAAAAGCCTCATTACACTTACGTTTTGCAAACAAATTGAATATTATTCAATACAAAACTCAGAAATACATTTACGTATATTAGAGGGAAAAACCAAATTCTGATTTATTTTACTAATTTTCAGCAAAGCTGATGTATACTTTAGAGAATACCATATATTCTCAAGAGTTCTAATGTGTGACAGAGAAGAGAGATACACATTCTTAACAAAGGGCAATAGCCCAGAAACAATATTGTTGATTGTTTCTGTCACTACTAGAACAAAAGGATGGCAATGGTCATCTAAAGAATATACATAATGAAGCTGTTTGCTTGCAAACGAATCAAATATTATTATTATTCAATATACTGTGGGCGGTGGATTGGCAGTATCGGTAGAAGGTCGGACGCCATGCTTTCCAGCATAGTTACGTCCCTTTACGATCTGAGTTCAAATCCCGCCGAGGTTGACTTTGCCTTTCATCCTTACGGGGTCGATAAAATAAAGTACCAGTAATGCACTGGGTAATTTGCTGGCCTTGTGCCTAAAGTAGAAACAATTATTATTCAATATAAAACTCACAAATACATTTACGTATCTGCTATGTTAAAGCAAAAAAAAAACAAATTATTTGATGGAATATTATAAGATAAATATGATTGCCAGGAGTTGAATAAGTTTTAAAGTTTACTGAGATTTGTTTTTACTGTCTTTAATGATTCCAAATATTTCTGTTTTATCTAGACCCAGGAAGAAGTGTGTGACTTGAAGCATGCGGCACCATTCCAGAATGTTATTCCAAAGCCATATATACCAATCAAAGGTAATGAAGTTATTTCTATAATAGTGACAGTTCACCAATCACACAAACACTATCTCCTATCAAAAATGTTTCAAAGCTATTGAAATTGACAGTTATAGGGTCAAAGAAGCAATCAAGGAGATGAAAAACTGTAAAGCTGCAGGGCTGTCACATATCACCTATCAAAACAGGACAATGGAAAAACAGACAGTCCCATATATATATATATATATATATATATATATATATATATATATATATATATATATATGTGTGTATGTGTACTCTAACATTGATGTTTATTTAATCATCACCGTTTTACGTCCGTTCTTCCACGCTAGCATGGGTTAGACGGGTTGTCCTGTTGTGGGCAGTGTCTGGTCGGCTGACCATGCCTTGCTCATACAGGAACTGATCTGGCTTGATTTCTACAGCTGGATGCCCTTCCTAACACCAACCTCATTTACAGTGAGTGCTGGGTGCTTTTTCGTGGCGCCTACACGTCCACTTTACAGTGTGGGCTGGGTGCTTTTTTGCCGTGGCACCTCCACGACCACCTTGCGGTGGGGTGGGGGGGGGGGGGGGGCATATTGTTTATATGCTTCAGCATGTACCCATGGGAGGTCGGGTACCCTGTATTACTGCGTGACGCCAGAAGTCACGGTCGTGTGTCATTGACTTTGAGAGGTGTAGTTGGGTAAGGTCGGCTTTTATCACCTCATCCCAAGTCATCTTGGGTCTCCCCACTCCGCGGTTTCCATCAACTTCTAGTGCTCTGCACCTTTTTATGCAGCTGTCATCCTTCATACGCATCACATGTCCATACCAGCGTAACCGCCTCTCCTGCATGCAGCATTTGATTCCTTTTATGCTCAGTCTCTCTCTCAATTCCTTTATGCTTTGTCGTTCACGTATATTACTGTTACACATCCATCGGAGCATGCAGGCTTCGTTTCTCTCTAATCTACGTAAGTCTTCCACCTTCAGCGCCCAGGTCTCACTACCATGCAACATCGCTGTTCGGATACACGCATCATACAGTCTGCCTTTCATTCTGAGAGAGAAGCCTTTTGCAGCTAGCAGTGGTAGTAGTTCCCTAAACTTCTTCCATCCCGTTCTTACCCTAGTTATTGTACTTTCTGAGCACCCACCTCCGTTGCTAATTCGGTCACCTAGGTAGCAGAAGCTGTCTACTGTTTCTACAGGGCCCTCCCAGAGATTGGTGGTACTTGTTTCCTGTGGCTGTTTGCTTGCTGTTTCAGCACAGCTGCTGCATGTGAATCCTACATTCTTAATTAAGCTTCCTGAGATCCCGCTACATCTCTTGTGTACCCATTGTTTGCATTTGGGGCAGAGAATGGAGTTCCTACCTACACCTTTCCTACATACTGAGCAAGGCCATTTCCCTGAGGGGATCTGGGTTCTGTTTTCTCGTCTACTTATAAGGACCTTAGTCTTTGTCATGTTGACTTTGAGGCCCTTTCTCTCTAGTCCCTGCTTCCAGGTTTGGAATTTATTCTCTAGTTCTACCATAGATTCAGCTATGAGTGCGAGGTCATCAGCATACAGGAGTTCCCATGGGCATCCGGTCTTAAACTCCTCCGTTATTGCCTGCAGGACTATGATGAACAGGAGAGGGCTAAGAACAGAGCCCTGGTGGACCCCAACCTGTACGCTAAATTCCTCGCTATACTCATTGCCAATCCTAACTTTGCTGACTGCTCCCCTATACATGGCTTGTACCGCTTTCACAAGCCATTCATCTACTCCTAGTTTTCTAAGAGCCCACCAGATTACTGCACGTGGAACTCTGTCAAAGGCTTTCTCAAGGTCGACAAATGCCAAGTAGAGTGGCTTACTTTTAGCTAGGTACTTTTCCTGTAATTGCCCCACAAGGAAGAGGGCATCAGTGGTGCCTTTCCCTGGTACAAACCCAAATTGCATCTCGTCTATATTCACCCGGTCCCTAATCAGCTGTGCTATAACTCTTTCTGTTACTTTCATGACCTGGTCCATCAACTTTATACCTCTATAGTTTCCTCTATCTAGTGCATCGCCTTTACCTTTGTAGCAGTTGACAATGATGCTACTGCACCAATCTTTTGGTATGGCCCCCTCTAGTATTACCTGGTTAACGATACGTGTGGTTATAGTGTGACCTACAGACCCAGATGCCTTCAGCATCTCGGCAGCTATACCCGATGGACCGGTTGCCTTCCCTATCTTCATATCTCTGATTGCCTTACTTACTACGCTGCCGCTGACTTGTACTGCTGGTCCCTCTATAGGGTCTACGTGGGGTAGGGTCTCTTCTTCCCATGCATTCTCCTCATTTAGTAATCTATCATAATGACTCTTCCATGCATCTTTCTTCTCAGCACTTGTGAGGGCAAGCTCACCTTTATCATTCCGGATACACTTCTCTCCAATGACATCACAACTATCTCTGACACACTGCCTCGCAATCTTGAATACCTCCTGTTTCTGGTCCTCACGTTGTAAAAGATGCTTGAATTTTCTATCCTCTGCTTCCCTCCTAACTAAGTATACATGTCGCCTAGCTTCCCTCTTGGGAATATATAAAATATATAAAACAATTGAAAGTAAGTACTGGGATTGATATGATTGACTAAATCTCTTGAAGGCAATATCCCAACATGGCTGCTGTCCAATGACTGCAATCAGTAAGACTTTTAAGAATTATGAAATATGATGAGTTGATTTTCTCTGTATATTCAGAAACCATCAACAGAAAAAGGTGATGGTTATGGTTAACTAGTTAAATTAGCAACAAGCTAATAAACATTGAAGATATGGTGTTCATTATTCAATTAGCAACAGGTTAACGAACATTAACTCTACAAAGTTCACTATTTGGTTGTTGTAATGTTGTTAGTGTGTTGTTGTTTGTAAGAACTCTTTAGCATTTAAACCAGCTGTATCTAGCCAGAATTCTCTCACCTTTTTCTGTTCAAACTGGCCGTAACCGACTGTTCAAACTTATGTTAGGGTATTGTTTTCAAATTAAATCTCAAAATTTTGTAGATTTGATGTTATATGAGATAAAGTGTTTACTGTGAAAATACAAAAGTAAATATAGAGTAATGTAAATGTTAAAGGGTTAAGGGACTTGTGTATGTTGACTTTTTTTAAAAAGTAATTCCTTTTGTTTTGTTCTTGTAGAGGGAGACAGCCGCAAAGAAAAGGAACAGGAGTTGAAGCTTCTAATGAAACGTCTTGAAGCTAAATATTCCTCCCTGCAAGTGGTTAATGTTGTGATGAAACTTGGCAATCAAAAGGTTATTATATCTTTACACATTTCTCTCTTTTTCTCTCTCTCTCTCTCTATATATATATATGTGTGAATATATGTATGATATGTGTGTGTATATGTGTATGCGTATGTATGTGTTTTTGTATATGTATATTTATGTATGAGAGTGTGTGTATGTATTTATTTTTACGTATGTATGTGTACGTGCATTTGTGTGTATTGCTTACTACGTGTGTTTGTTCATTTATTTGTTGCCTGTATCGCTGTCAACACTATAATAATCTTTATATTCATTTTTATTATTTTTTTATTATTATATATCTTTTCTTATATTTATTTGTGTGTGAGTATGTAGGTGTGTATATATTTCTATATTTGTGCATGCGTATGTATACGTGTATATATGTGTGTATGTATGTACGTGTGTATATACATATGATTGTGTGTATGTATGTATGTATGTGTATGTATATATGTATGTATGTATATATATATATATATATATATATCTATATATATATGTGTGTGTGTATGTGTATATATGTATCTGTGTATGTATGTATGTGTGTGTGTGTGTGTGTGTGTATATATGTATCTGTGTGTATGTATGTATATGTATCATCATCATCATCGTTTAACATCCATATTCCACGCTTGCATGGGTTTGGACGGGAATTTTCCCACTTGAGGCAAGAGTGGTTGTCTTGCTCGCATAGGACTGTCTGGCGGGTTTTCTACGGCTGGATGCCCTTCCTAACACCAACCACATTTACAGTGTGGGGCTAGGAGGTTTTTACCGTGTTGCCTACACGGCCACATTACAGCATGGACTGTGTGTTTTTTTTGTCGTGACACCTACACGACCTCATTTGTTTCGGGCTGGATGTTGTGGCACCAACATAACTTTACATTGAAAGGGGTGGTGTGGATAGGGTGCGGGTAGTGGGACGGGGATGTATTTTGTTAGCGGTGCCTACTGACTGTAGTAGGTTTCACTTTGTACTTAAGTAAGGCGGGTCTTCTCTAATACTGTGTAGCGCCAAAGCTCTCGGTCCAGTGACATTGTCTTGGAGAGGTGTAAGTGTGTGAGGTCGGAATTTATCAAGTCGTCCCAGGTTTTTCTGGGTCTGCTTACTCCATGGCTACCGTCTATTTTTATTGCCCTGCACTTTTTTATACAGCTGTCGTCTTTCATGCGCATCACGTGACCATACCAACGTAAACAACATCTGATCCCTCTTATTTCTAATTTTTCCCTTAGTTCGTTTATGCTTTGCCGTTCACGTATATTACTATTACACATCCAGCAGAGCATGCAAGCTTCGTTTCTCTCCAGTCTGCGTATATCCTCTGCACACAATGCCCATGTCTCACTGCCATGTAACATTGCTGTACGTATGCAGGTATCATACAGCCTGCCTTTCATTTTTAGAGAGAACCCTTTAGCGGCCAATAGTGGTATAAGCTCTCTGAACTTTTTCCATCCCGTTCTGACTCTAGCTACTGTACTTTCAGAGCACCCTCCCCCACTGCTGATTTTATCACCCAGGTAACGGAAGCTGTCCACTATTTCTATAGAACCATCTGTGCAATGGAATGGGTTAGTATTCTGTGGGCACTTGCTGCTACTTATTGCACCAGAGCACCGGCCACATATAAAATCTATATTCTTAGTTAGCTTACCTGTGATCCCACTACATCTTTTATGTACCCATACTTTGCATTTGGGACATGAAATGCAGTTTCTACCTACTCCTTTCCTACACACTGCACATGGCCATTTCCCAGATGGGACCGGTACCCTATTTTCCTTCCTACAAACTAGAACTTTAGTCTTAGACAAGTTAACTTTAAGGCCTTTTGATTCTAGGCCATGCTTCCATGTTTGGAATTTCTTCTCTAGTTCAGCCATTGATTCAGCTATGAGCGTTAGATCATCTGCATATAGGAGTTCCCATGGGCAGCCGGTCTTGAACTCCTCTGTTATAGCCTGAAGAGCAATAATAAATAGTAGGGGGCTAAGGACAGAGCCCTGATGAACACCAACTTTTACCCTAAACTCTTCACTATATTCGTTGTTAATTCTAACCTTGCTGACTGTTTCTTTATACATGGCTTGTATAGCTCTCACAAGCCATTCATCAACACCTAGTTTTCTAAGAGCCCACCAGATAATCGAGCGGGGTACTCTGTCAAAGGCTTTTTCCAAGTCAACAAAAGCTAAGTATAGGGGTTTACTTTTAGCTAGGTACTTCTCCTGTAGTTGTCGTACAATGAAAAGAGCGTCTGTTGTACTTTTACCTGACACAAACCCGAACTGCATTTCGTCTAGATCAATTCGCTCTCTGATTAGTTGCGCTATTACTTTTTCTGTGACCTTCATGACCTGGTCAATTAATTTAATGCCTCTATAGTTTACCCTATCTAGGGTAAAGGTGATGACCTTTACCCTTGTAGCAGTTAATGATGATGCTGCTGCGCCAGTCCTTCGGAACGACCCCACTCTGTATGACTTGGTTTACTATCCGGGTGACCATAGTGTGTCCCACCGTTCCAGATGCTTTCAGCATTTCGGCAACTATTTCCGAAGGCCCGGCCGCCTTGCCCGTCTTCAAGTCTTTGATCGCCTTACTTATTATACTACCTTCAACTTACACTGCTGGTCCCTCTATTGGGTCGACGTGGGGGAGACTGTCTTTCTCCCAATTATTCTCCTCATTTAGTAGCCTTTCGTAGTGACACTTCCAAGCTACCTTCTTATCAGCGTCAGTGATGGCAAGTACACCATCATCATTTAGGACACACTTCTCCTCGACAATATCACTGTTTTCCTTGACACATTGCCTAGCAATCCTGAACACCTCATGTTTTTGGTCCTCGCGTTGTAGAACATGCTTGAACTTTCTTTCCTCTGCTTCCCTTCTTGCGAAGTATACTTGTCTCCTAGCTTCCCTCCTGGCCACTTGACAGTCTTCTCTACTTCCCCCATCCCGCCATGCTTTCCAAGCCTGCTTTTTGGCCTTGATTGACCTCTCCACCTTACTGTTCCACCACCAAGTAACTCTCCTCCTGCCTATAGGCCTGCTCCAGGCACAGGTTTCATCTGTCACCTTCAGCAGGTTAGCTTTCAGGAATTCCCACTGTTCCTCTATATTATACAACTCTAATTGCTCTTCCTTACTATCAAAAGCATCAAGTAATATGCTTTTAAATTTATGACTGGCTGTGGGGTCCTTTAATTTCCATATTTTTCTCCTGAGGATAGTCCTCTTCTGTTGTCGAATACTTCTCGTCCTGACTATGAAGTCGCTAATTATCAGTCTATGTTGGGAGGTGCATTCTTCATGGGGGAGGGATTTAGTGTTTACAACAGACACTCTGTCACATCTTCTGGTAAGGATATAATCTACCTGGCTTGTGTGTTCCCCGGATCTATAGGTGATCAGGTGATTGTCACGTTTTTTGAAGTTAGTGTTACAGATAGTTAGGTTATTTGCGTCACAGAATTCCAGGATTCTGGAGCCTTCCTCATTTCTAGTACCAAATCCATAGCCTCCATGGATTTCGTCGTAGCCGTCACAATGTTGTCCAACGTGACCATTTAGGTCGCCTGCAATAATTATATAGTCACTGTCGGTTATTTGGGAGGTAGTGAGCATCAGTGTCTCATAGAATCTGTCTTTTATAGTGCCGGGCAGTCCGGATTGGGGTGCGTACGCAGATATTACTGTCACCGTAGTTCTATTGAGGACAAGTCGTATTTTAATTATTCTGTCGTTCACTCTATTTACGTCTATTATCTTATCTGCCCACTTTTCTGCTACCATGATTCCTACTCCACCCAGCCCATCGTCGTTTCCCACCCAGAAAAGCTTATAACATCGTTTTTTTACCCTCAATGAATCTAGCAGACCCACCCCTTCACCTGGTCTCTTGAATACAACAAACATCGACCTCCTTACGTTCAAGCATTTCTACAACCTCGTTAGCGCAACCCTTTAGGGTGCCTACATTTATGGTACCAACTCTGAAGTTTTGGATTGCGTTTGGAGGGTGGGGGCGGGGGGAGATGGGGTTATGTTAGCCGTCCGCGGTCGAAACAAAGAGGAGTGCTCGCATTCTCGTCCACGAGGTAAATTTGTCTTTATCTTTGGCATTTTCGCTGAGCGTCCAGATTTTTCTCTCTCTTCCACTCTCCAGGATTCCGCAGTCCATCCATCCATCCATCATATATCGAAAGGCAACTGGGCAAGCGATAGTATAGGCCTCTGGCTTATGATTGGTCCGCGTAATAATAATGGTGATGCGTGGGGGCTCTGGCTTATGATTGGTCCACGTAATAACAATGGTGGTGTGTGGGGGCGGGTGGGAGGGGTGTTGGGTAGCTAGCTGGAAGGTTAGGATTGTATGCGATCCCCGTGTTTAACAAGTGATTAACAAAAAACAAAAATACAAGATTTGTTCTGTTCAATACGACAAAAACTCCCGTATTTAACATAAATAACAAAAAATACAGATTTGCTTTAGGAAAACGTTCGCTACATTTAGGATTTTGCAAGATTGGATGTTTGGACTAGGTACGAAATTGAAGTGTGGAGTTGATAGAAAAATGTGTACATTACGATTACATGGTACACCGTAGTAGGGACAGCACATGAATTGGCGAAAGTGAGTAACTTGAAGGGGAGTTTTTATCTTATATATATATGTAGCTAAGAGGGAGAGAGGGGGGGGGGGAGATGGATGTAGGTATTGGGGTGGCTGACCGCAGGCCCTCGTGAAGTAGAGGGAGGGGGTCTGGGGGTAGAAGCGGTTATATATATATATATAATTAGTTACAACAGTGATATATACAGGTTTTTAAGTTTTGTTGGGTTATACACCTCAACTCATTCAGCCTGTTATATAAGAATGGCTTCTATATTTATATTTAACTCGTCCTATGGATTGAATGCTCTTACCCTTGGATATTTATACCAAACTTATACAACTATATATATATATATATATATATATATATACACATATATAATAAGAAATACAAGATCTTTTTTTATTACATACTAGCAGAATGGCCCGGCGTTGCTCGGGATTTTCTCTAGGGTTCTTATATATTTGATATATATCTATCCTTATCGAGCCTCGTGAAATAAATACGTTTGTTTATATTTTGTTATTGTGTATGCAGAAATATCTGTACACGAATATATAATTATATATATATATATATTAAAATAACAGATTAAAGTTTAAGCAAAGAATTGCTGCTTTCACTCTTAACGGGATCTTCTGAAACTAAAAAAATCAATCTGTGAATGTAGAAGTAAACATTTCGAAAAACGTTACACACTATATATATATACACACACTATATATACATATATACACACACACACTATATATACGTATATACACACACACACACTATATATACGTATATACACACACACAGCATCTTACTGTCGTAATGCAGACAGCCAGACATACAGACAGATATTATAAGTGCACAACGTTATATCTATGTATTTATCTAAAAAGAAAGACTAAGAATTATAGAGAAAGATCGCTAAATCGCCTAATGCGGTCGCTAGGGCATTGACAATTTGAACCATAAGTATTACATGTGTAAAGTTTGAAAACAATCAGTTGGGTAGTTCTCGAGTTTTAGGGAGTCAGACAGACAGACAGACATTCTCTGTTTTAGGTATATAGATTATTACGTTTTTATTGAATATCGACTATCCACCAAACGGACTTTTATATATATGTGTAATGTATGTATAATTGTTTATTTATTTCTATATTTGCAGCAAGTAGAAATTGCCACAGAAGGAGACCTGCTGACCAGGGAACGTCTCTGCTGTGGCTTGTCTATGTTTGAAATTGTCTTGTCTCGCATCAAGTCATTTCTCGACGATGAGATCTGGCATGGGGCACCACCCTCCAACGGTGTCATGAATATTGACGAATGTACAGAGTTTCACCGGCTCTGGAGCGCTATACAGTTTGTCTTCTGCATTCCTGTTGGTGAAAATGAATTTACTGTCGAGTAAGTAGCTTGTTTATTTCTCATTTTTTTCTTTTTTTGTCCTTATTGTTTCAACTGTTTCAACAACAAATCTTTTAAAGCCATTTTGATACTATGAATTGTTTTTGTTATCTCAACTTTTTTGATAAACAACCTGAAACCACCCCTGGGTCCCATGTTACTAAACTGTTAATTTTAAAATGTTTATATTTATCTAAAAACCTTCCATCATAATTTTATGTAAGAACCTTTGTTAAGTTGTGCTCAAAACACCAGCTTAATAATGAGAAAGTTAGTTTTACTGCTAAATCCCTCCAAATACTTGATTATTTTCAAAGTGATTTGAAAATCATAGATAGTGTTCTTCATGAGAAATATAACAACAGAAGGGTTAATATACTTATATTTATTTAAAAACCTTCCATTTTAATTTTATATAGGAACCTTTTTTAAATTATGCTCCAAACACCAACTTAATGTAAAAGTTAGTTATATTACTAAATTTTTGAAAATACTTGAAAAGTATAAACAGGGATATTCAAATGTGTAGGGTTGTAAGTGATATCGTCAGCAGTTCTGCTCCACTTTTCCATGCTAGCATGGGTTGGATGGGATATTTTGAGAATGTTTTACAGCTGAATGCCCTTCCTGACACCATCCCTTTTAGTTGCCTCTTACAACATGCAGGGATACAGTGTGCCTATTCTGAAAATTGGCACGTACATGAACCTTGGGGTACACCAGAATTGATAAGTTTAGTCGAGAGACAGCTCCATTAACAAACACCATCTAGTGGTGCAGTGTGACAGGAAACCAATGTCCTAAGAGACAGGTGGAGTCCAAAGACTGGCAATTTTATCACTAGGAGATTTAAGTGCTAGATATGGTCAAATGCTTTCTGGTTGTCATTTAAGAGGGGAAAAGATCTAAGGTGGTGGAGAAAATCTTTCTCTGTGATTGTCTCCATCACATCTGAGAATATTCTAGTATGGTAGATAGCAGGGCCAAAAATGTTGCCCTTGTTTAGTACATGGGACATACTGTAACATGTTTCAAAAGATCAGAGTGTATTCCTGTAGAGAGGAAGAATCTGGTGTAAATAGCAGTTACCTTTGGGGTGCATCATTTGAGAGCAGTTGAAAGGATATTATCAGGATTGGTGGCTTTATTGGTTGGAAGTGTATGTGTGAAATTACATTAGCAAGATATTCTTGAAACGTTCAAAACAGCTCTGCGATTGCATCTAGAATAAGGATAGGATGGAATAAGTTCAGAGAGCTTCTCTCACTGTTGACCACAAAAGCTTTCTCCCTCCATACAAAAGGACAACGTCTGTATGAAGCCCGATGCTGCATGGTAGTGAAACATGGGCTGTGACTGTGGAGGAAGTGTAGTCGGGAGAGAAATGAAGCAACCATTCTTCGTTGGATGTGCAATGTAAGTGTGAGAGAGAGGCAGAGCCTGGACAAGTTGAAGGAGAAGCTGGGTTTAAGAGGAATTCGAGGTAGCGTGCAGGAGAGAAGATTGTGTTGGTTTGGATATGTAATACGCATGTACAATGATAGTTGGGTGAAGAAGTGCCAGGAAATGTCTGTGGAAGGAAGTCAAGAAGGACCTGGGCAGAGGTTTTGTGAGCTGACTTCAAATCACTGAAACTCACAAAGGCGATGATAAAGCATCGTGACATGTGGAGAAATGCCATGCTGAGAAGGACCCATGCAAACGTGGAAAATTGAATGTAAAAATGATGATGATGATACTGTAAACATTTGAATTAATGAACCTGTTTTTAGATGTTTCTGCCAAATCATTATAGAATGTTAAGTTAAATTCTGTTTGTTTTATTTATTTTATCTTTTTTTTGTCTTATTATCAGAGAGTTATATGGTGAAGGTCTGAACTGGGCCGGTTGTGCATTGATAGTTTTACTGGGACAGCAACGGCGTTTTGAAGCTCTTGACTTCTGCTACCATATACTCAAGGTGAATAGAGTTGATATGAAGGATGACAATGTTAAAGGAATCGTAAGTTCTATTTTACAATTTTATCATATCTTATCATATTTGGTGTTATTGATAGGTGTTGGCATGGCTGTGTGGTCAAGGGGTTAGTTTATCAACCTTGTGGTTTGGGGTTCTATCCCACTTTAAAGCACATTGAACATTTAGCAGTTATTGGTTATAGATGTTATCGCCACTTTAGCGGGGTGGTAGAATCAGTGGTCGTTAGTTGCCAGTGTGGTAAGTGATAGTATCCTCGTTGGATTATCTTGTTGACATAGACGTGAGGGAAGGTCCCTCGATCTATTTACCATCTATTTACAATATTCCTTTCGGCAGGTCGCCAATTCCAGCAGCATGGATTAAAGATGCCATTGAGACACGAGTAACATAATAACGACCTCAACCGCAGTAATTAGAGATGAAATGTTTGTTTATTTATATGGTTGAAGTTACAGGTAAAAAGAGGTTACAAAAGGGAATGTGCCATTGCGCCGTTAAGCCGGCGAGGCTAGGGGTGCAATATCTCACTGCTACATTATGCGTGTTGCTGGCTCGAAGTTTCTGGTACAAGAGAGAGATTCTTCAAATCTTCGCGGTGAATTTCTTCCTCAGGGCGCGTAGGGATACATCCTCTTCTACTGGCGCTGATTGGCTGAACTGAGCCAAATCACGCACAGAGAATGTATGTGAGCCCGCGGAATGTAGGTCACTACAAACAGATATCTATTGTAGCATCAGGTTGAAAAATGCTTTATGAGTGAAGTTTGGTGGGCAAAAGCTGTAACAAAGTATCCCCCGCTCCTTTCACCAGCTAAGTACTCCACTTTAAACTTATCTCTCCAATTCCCATCCTGCATACACACACACCACACCCTCTTCCAACCCCCACCTACATCCCCTGTTACACCTCTCCTCTCCTGTCTAACCCATGCATACAAACATGGAAGGCTGGACACACACTCCTACATTGCTACTGCAATGGCAAAAAGTACTAAGTCCGCCCTGTAAGGTGGTCAGGCTGGTGACATAACAAAAGCTCCTAGTTCACCATGTGAGGTGGTTGGACAGGTGACATGACAAACAAGCACCCAATCCAGAAACATAAATTTATTAATAGTAATGATAAATACAAAGATCAAAAGACCTAATTCCAGAGAGGACTTTATAAAAGTTTTATATATATATATATCATCATCATCATCATTTTACGTCCGCTTTTCCCTGCTTGCAAGGGTGGGACGGGTCTTATTCAGCACAGCATCTCTCCACGCGTCACGGTCCCTCGTCATCTCCACCGTGAGCTTCAATGATCTGAGGTCTGTTCTCACCACCTCCGCCCATGTTTTTCGTGGTCTACCTCTACCACGTCTTCCTTCAACTGGCAATTCCTGGCACTTCTTCACCCATCGGTCATCCTCCATGCGCATCACATGTCCATACCACCTCAGTCTCCTCTCCCGTACATTACATTCTATCCCTCTCAGACACAGTTTCTCTCTCAACACATTTATGCTGGGTCGTTCATGCACATTTACACTGCACATCCAACGGAGCATGCTTGCCTCATTTCTCTCCAGCCGTCGCATATCCTCTGCAGTTGCTGCCCATGTCTCACTACCATGCAGCATCGCGCTCCTCACACAGGCATCATACAACCGGCCTTTTGTACGCAGAGAGAAACCCTCCTTCGTCAACAGTGGAAGCAGCTCCCTAAACTTCTTCCAACCCGTCCTTATTCTAGATACTATGGCCTCGGAACACCCTCTTCCCATGCTAATCTGATCTCCTAGGTACCGGAAGCTATCCACCACTTCTATAGCGCCCTCCTGCATTTGAAAAATGTGTCTATCAATGCGACTTCTACTGTCTAATTTCCCTGTACATCTACTGCATACATATTTCTCCCTACCTGTTAGTTTGCCTGCTATCCCGCTACATCTCTTGTGTACCCAGGATCTGCATTGTGTGCATTTTATGCATTTTATATACATATATATATAATATATATAACCATAGTGTAAATATATATTATTTGAAGAAATTATTAGGTTTAAGCAGTGAAACTTTGCTTTCCCCACATTTCGATATGTTCAGTTTCTCTGCTTAAACTATTAATCTGTTCAAATAATATATATGTATACATATATTGTATGTATACATATACAGTACAAGATTAAGTGAAGCTGTGTGAATGGGGTGTATAAATATACACATTGAATATATATACATGTAAACATGTCAAATGTCCATGTAGATTGACAAAAAATTATGAAAATCTTTAATTTATTTTTTTTACTCTTGTTGGGGTCTCATCAGAGGATATCTACATCACAAAATAACAACAAAAATATGTAACTGATGACTTTATAAAGCAGTCATGGGCAAACTGCAGCCCGTTTGTCTTTCTGATTGGCAAGCCTAGTTTCAAAATTGCCTTGGATTTTTAGTAGTATTGCCACTTATAATGATCTTTCATAAGGAAAGGCTAATGAAATTCTTACATAATTAGTAACTTTCTCAGAATATGTGGTGTTCTCTACATGTGGGATATTGTTTAAAACACGACACAAATGAATTTTCTTTTCTTTTATCTTGTGTTATCTCTGCCTCTATCTTTCTGTGTGTTTGTTTTCAGATGTTAAAGAAAATGGTAGACCGTATCCGGAAGTTTCAGATCTTAAACAATCAGATATTCGCCGTGCTGAACAAATACCTGAAGTCAAGCGATGCTGACAACACTCCCGTTGAACATGTCCGATGCTACCAACCTCCAATTCACCAATCATTAGCCACCACTATCTAAAACCACTTTTAAGTGGTGGACCAATGCAGGCGAGTTTAGACATGGCCATCGCCTTCAGCAATCTCTTCAAAACCTCTTAAATCTTTACAGCCAGTTTTCTTTTTCTTTTCTTTTATTTCTTCTAATTTCTCTTCTACTTTATGCTTCATCTCTTTCTTCTTCGGTTTCCTCTTGCTATTCCTGTAGCTATGGCTGCTGCTCCAGGCAGCCATAGCTACAGCATTCTCATCCTTCTGCCCATGATTTCCAATAGCCTACTTCCATTTCCACCTGGTGATGAGAGCTGTTGCCTTGCATCAATAGTGTCCAGGTGGACTTTCCCCTTCCTCTCTTTCTCTCTTTCCTTCAAGCTTCACCTCTCTCTCTTTCCCTCCTGCTTCAACTCTCTCTCTCTCCCTTGAAAACTAAGAAATCAATCCTAGATTCTCAAGGACTTCTTCCATCAATCCATCTTCCACTTCACTCTTCAATTCTTCTATCTCTCTCTCTCTCTCTCAAGAAATCTGGCTTGTTAAATACAAGAGAAAAATGAAAAGAAAGAAAGAAGTTTAATAATGAAACCAAGCTAACGTCGGAGGAAAAGTTAGTGAAACATATTTAAAAAGGAAAGAAGAAAACCAAATGAAATAAAACAAAAGACCCCCTATTCCCCCAAAAACCTCACAAGAAAATGTCTGCTCCTAGTCTGTAGACAAGGAATCCAATAAATTACCTGCCCTCTGCCATAATCTGTGGATCTACACACACACACACACACTTGATTCCTTTCTAATACTATCTGTTCCTCGAACTATCAGAAGAAACCACAAATCTACCAGTGTCCCACTACTGGATATTGTCTGTTCCTGTTTGGATATTAGGCGGCAAATTGGCAGAGTTGTTGTTAAAGAGTTGGACTGGATGCTTGCTTTACAGCATCTGATCCAACTCTGTATGTTCTGAATTCAATTCCTGTCTCCTTCTGCCAGGAGTTACAACCAACAGATAGTATCACCAATGGAAAGACCAATAGAAACATAGTTTCCTTGGTTTGATCTGACAATTGGCTCCTTTCCTAAACAAAAAAGAAAGATCTTTCTTCTTGTACCATCTGTGTGTGTGTGTAATATGTTGGTATGTGAGTGTATTGTGTGTGTGTGAGTGTGTGTGTATGACTGTTCATGTACAATTACCTTCAATTGAAATACAGCATATATATATATATATATATATATATATAATATATATATATATATATATATATATATATATATATATATATGTGTGTGTGTGTGTGTGTGTCGTTGTACTTCTCACATAATTTGTGTTGTGTGACTCTGTGTGTATGTATGCACACAGTTGTCTGCACACATGTACACAAATGTGCATGATTGTGTAGCTTTGCTCACATATGCATCTGAATGTAAGGTAAGGGCTTCTACTACATACCCATGCACTCTGCCTGTGTTTCAAACCTAACCATATTTATCCAACCCTATGTGCAGATGGGTAAATGTGTGTGCTTTTAACTGCACATATTTCAGCATTTAAATGTCCACACTTACATAGTTTCTTTTTTTTTTGGTGTGTGCATCTGTTTTGCACATAGCTAGGTTTGCTGCTGGTCCAACAACTCAATTGTTAACTCAAACTTTCTGGATTAAGCTGCTACATATATCCAGTGTTGTGGCTTATTCACACTTTACTCTGCTTGGGGCTTCAACCAACTCACACTTGAAGTATGTGAGCTCTGTTGCCCATATTTAATGGAGAACAGTAATTTCTGAATAGTGAGTGGTATACCTATAAACAGTATCTCAATAATACCACCACCACTACCACCCCAATGATGATGGTGGTGGTAGTGGTGGTGCTAGTGTTTATGGTTGTGGTGGTGCTGGTGGTGGTAGTGGTGGTGGTTGGAAGTCAGGGTATCCTCAATCAATCACTCTACATTCTCTATACTACATACCTATACATATACCCATACTATATACACAGTGTGTGGTTTTGGTGGGTTTGTGAAGATTTAAATGTTGTTTGCATACATCCACTTCTAGCATTGAATTCAAATCCCGCCATGGTCACCTTTGCCTTTCATCCTTTCAGGGATCGATAAAAAAAGAAATACCAGTCCAGGAGGCAGTAGAGTAACTTAATTGTTATGTTGGACAGGATACTTTGAGGTATCTGTTCCAGCTCTGAGTGTTCCTTTTCAAATCCCTTGCCTCCGCTCACTGGAAAAGCGGTGATGTTTCTGTCAGGAGTTGCAACCAATATTATCAGTCAGGGAAAAATACTTTCCTTGATCCGATCTGATGATCGGCTTCTATCCTTTTTTAGGTAAATTTGACGACTTGTTGAAACCTGGGTTATGATTTAACCAGTTCCTTCCTTGCAAAAACCTACCCTGTCTTGCTGAATACCTTCATGCTTAGCAATTTACATTGTCTGCAACTCTGTTGCAGATGTTGCTAGAGCAGTTGAAAGCTGGGTTAAGATTTAACCACCACTCCACACCACTTCACTCCACACTGCTTCACTTTACTCCACTCTGCTAACTCTTGCTACCCTACTCAATACCATTGCCAGCTCAGCCTGCTCCCATCCCCATATATGTGCGTGTGTTTATATATATATTATACATATACCTGTCTAACCCATGCTAGCATGGAAAAGGAATGTTAACAGTGATGATGATGATGATAATGATATATCTAGTGCGGTGTAGTGTAGTTTGGTAGAGAATATCCCAAATTGGAAGAGCGCTCAATCTGTGGAAAGAGTTTGTGGTATATAGATATTTATTACACTAACAATAGGGTTATTTAGCTATAATTGTGTCTCTGGTCATCTGTTTCAAATTTTCATTGAAACAGGCCCCAGATCTTCAGTCTACATTGACTCCATTTTGTAAATATAGTCTGACAAATGGAGAGCTGTCTCAGTGGAAATCTGAAACAGATGGCTAGAGAAACAATTGTACCCAAATTACTCCATAGTTTGTGTAATAAATATCTATCTATGTGTGTGTGTGTATATATATATATATATATTTATAAACACATATATATATATATATATATATATATATATATATATATATATATATATATATATATATAAATAACCTTGTGCTATAAAAAATTGTACAAGAAAATATTGACAGGCTTATAATAAAAAATACATCATGGATAGTGGTAAGGCATGAAAGAAAGGGTCAGAAAGGGATGGACCACAAAATACATAATTCACAATGAAAGATAGTAATTACATAAAATGAATGATAGCTACGTAGCAATGCCATATACCACTTGGGAATGATGTCATGTGGAGGGGGTATACTGAAGAAGAAGAGAAACAGATATAATGGTTAACTCTATGTGATATATATTTTTCTTTAAATGGTGTGTAAACGTTAAAAGTTAATATTTAACACTGAAGTACTGGGGTGATTTTAACTGACTGATCCTCTTCACCCCTCCCCTACAAAAAATATACAGCCTTGTAAACAGTAATTTAAATACATTGTGTTAAAGGAAGAGAGGTATAGTGATGATGATGATACAAGGGTTATGAACAACCACAATCATCATCATCACTATCTTCTGATGTTATGAATATTGTTGCTGTCCTTACAGATGGCATATAGTTCAAACTAATTGATTCAAAGATTGGATCGCATTTAAAATGTAAAAGGTTTTGCTACTTTGACAATTTATTTTAGCAGTAAAATTTGAAACAAAGCAAAGTAATGGCTCTGAGAAAAACACAAAGTAGATGAATCATCTAGTGAAGTTATGTGAATACAGGGCCTCTGTTGATCTATGCATTGTATTTCTGTGCTCAGCACAGCACTTAAAGCAACTGTGTGATATTAACCAACACACAGCTACCCATAATCTGTTTGTTGCTTCCTATTGTGTGTGTCCTCTCTGTTTCCTCTACCATATATTTGTTATAACTACATCTCATTCTCACCACTCAATTTCCTTGCCTTGTGACTGAGCTTACTTCAAAGCTGGTAACAGGCCCCAGTCAGATGTAAAATATAGAACTATCTCCAAAGCTGGTAACAGGACCCAGTCAGATGTAAAATATAGAACTCTCTCCAAAGCTTGTAACAGGCCCCAGTCAGATGTAAAATATAGAACTCTCTCCAAAGCTTGTAACAGGCCCCAGTCAGATGTAAAATATAGAACTCTCTCCAAAGCTTGTAACAGGCCCCAGTCAGATGTAAAATATAGAACTCTCTCCAAAGCTTGTAACAGGCCCCAGTCAGATGTAAAATATAGAACTCTCTCCAAAGCTTGTAACAGGCCCCAGTCAGATGTAAAATATAGAACTCTCTCTCCAAAGCTGGTAACAGGCCCCAGTCAGATGTAAAATATAGAACTCTCTCCAAAGCTTGTAACAGGCCCCAGTCAGATGTAAAATATAGAACTCTCTCCAAAGCTGGTAACAGGCCCCGGTCAGATGTAAAATATAGAACTCTCTCCAAAGCTGGTAACAGGCCCTGGCCAGATACGTATAAGTGATTTATGTATGGGTTACGGATATATATACATACGCTCTAAAGTTGTTGGCATTCAGCCATAGAAACGAAGCCAACAACGAAACATCAGCAGTGTGGTCACCTGACCTATCTAGCCTCAGAACGTGACAACCTGGAAAATAGATGTTGAATGATGATGATGATACATGTATATGTAGTGTATATGATGTATTTACAAATACTAGAAACTGAGAGGAGAAAGCTCCTCTTCGAAACCATAAACCTGTGCTAACTGGCCAGTTCTGGTCTGCTTAGAACCTGATATAATTCTTTAAATTTTCTTCAGACAAGATTAGAGTAAAAGTGAGAGAGAAAATGATTGGGATTAGGGTAAGATAAAGAGAGTTATTGGGATTAGGGTAAGATAAAGAGAGAGTTATTGGGATTAGGGTAAGATAAAGAGGGTTATGGGGATTAGGGTAAGATAAAGAGAGAGTTATTGGGTTTAGGGTAAGTGAAAGAGGGTTATGGGGATTAAGGTAAGAGAAAGAGTTATTGGGATTAGGGTAAAAGAGAGTGACCGAACGTTTTCAGTGCTCAATTTTAAAACAAAACTGAGAGAAAGATGTTTTTATAACAATAACAATACTGGTGTCTTTACTACTGCCTTGAGAGTTAAAAATTTGGCAGACAGAGACTGTGTTGAAGCCTGTTGAATGGATTGTACCTGTAATTTAGAAGGTCCAACCATGTCACATATTGTGCCATGCTGATTCAGTTTAGGAATTACATTAAGGGGACAACTATCTATGGAATACTCAACCATTTACATGTTAATTACGAGTTGGACATTTAATTGATCAAACATCTGAACAAACATAACTACTACTATTGCTACAACTCAAACATACCTCCACACTCAACAACTATTGCTACACCTACAATTCTATCATTACTACTACTACCACCATTATTTGGGGACATATATTTTCTTTATTTTCTAGTTTTTTTTTTGTTTGTTTTTTTTTATTTAAAAAAATAATTTTTGAATATTTATGATAATTATAATCATTACTTCAGCATTTATGCTTGGGTTCAGTTTGTGGGTGGCTGTTAGTAGTTTGATAAAATAGGCTAGTTAACATTTAGTTAATGGGTGACTGTTAGTAACATGGTGAACTAGTTAACATTTAGTTAATGTGTGACTGTTAGTAACATGGTGAACTAGTTAACATTTAATTAATGGGTGACTGTTAGTAACATGGTGAACTAGTTAACATTTAGTTAATGGGTGGTTGCTAGTAACATGGTTAGTAACATTTAGTTGTAATATGACTAACTGGTAATAATAATAATGAAAATTATTGTGTACAGTGCTCAGGTGCGCTACAACTAACTAGGTTTCAATAAATGTGTGACTTTTACTGACATTTACTAGTCTTAAACTGGATCATATTTTTATTTCACACCCAACCTAGCCATTTTGACAGTAATAACTTACATACCATAAATCTGCTCAATCAGGGTTTGCACAACACACACACACATATATTATGTTATAGATATATTACATCATATTGTTATATGCTTATCAACATTATTTACCCGTGGCTTGTTTACGCAGGAGATATTTATCATATATACTTGATTATAAAGGGAGGGTATTTTTCCTCTTGTGTGTGTGTTCTTTCCCTTCTCTTCAATTTAATAAGGAGACACATTATATTCATGTCCTTATACATCCTACTGTTAAAAGGGTATTTTACTTTTGTAAGGATCTTATAAAAATGGTGATTACTGTAACATAAACACCATAGAATTTCATAATAATAATAATAATAATAATGAAATTGTGTAAAGTGCTCAGGTGCACTACAACTCATCAAAGGTGCATGTATAGTACATAGAATAATATACAAATGTCAGGGAAGTGAATAGTATATTATGTATGCCAACTAAGGGTTTTGTCTCCCTCCCCTCCTTATTCAAGATCATTTTATATTTAAGTATATACATTATATTGGGGGTTGGGATGAAACAGATGTTTTGTTATTTAGATGTGAAATGTAACTTCATTCAAAATGTTGCTCCCTGTTGTGTCACTGTCTGAAATGTTTGATAATCTCTTAGGAATACATACATGTGCACACATATATATATATATATATATATTAATTCAAAAGTTATTTGTCTCTAATACTTAGACATCTCAATGAATGGATAAAAAGTACAGAGGAAATATCACAGAAGCAAATCTACATATTAAACAAGCAAAAAAAAAACTATTTAGGATTTAGGGGAGTATGAGTCAGACAGACTAAAATAAGAAGGCCTCACTCATATAAACGTTTGTATGAGTGAGACTTTCTTCTTTTAGTCTGTCTGATTCATACTCCCCTAAATAGAGTTCTTTTGGCTTAAGTTTAATATGTAAAATTTCTATACATATATATATATATATATATATATTTATATATGGAGAATTTTTATCATTCAATATCTCTAGCGTGTCAGTTATGTTGATAGGGCCTGCTATCTTTTCTGATATAGCACCTCTTGAGTAACAAGGGCAACTAATCCCTTCCATTGTTCTATATCTTCTGCCAGGAATTTGGACAGTTACTGCTACTGCCACCTAGTGTTGGTTTTATATCAAAGTGCCCTTCTCTTAAATTAATTGTCATTGAAGATTTAATAGTTATCTCCTCTTACTGGGGTTTTGGAATATGAGGGTACTAGTCTTGATATTTGCATGTGTGTGTATGTATATATGTATGTGTGTGTATGTATATATGTATGTGTATGTATATATATATATGTATGTGTATGTATATATGCATGTATATGTATATATATATATATATATATATATATATATAGACACAGCTACAGCATTTATTGTGTTGTACCCCTTAAGCAAGACCCTTAACTTCTCTCACCCCTATATAAGAAATCCTTTTAATCCAGTATATATTCATATTTATTTGTTTACAATTTCTTTTGTATTTACTTTTTGTTTATTATTTTATATATATATATGTTTCTTATTGTAGACATTTTAAAAACTTTTTTATATTTTTATTTTTTCTGTTTTTTGTTTTTTTTTGTTATTTTTTTATCCTCTCCCTTCCTCTACTCCACTTTGGAATAAATATTTTGTATTTTTTCTTTTTTCGTTTCAAGCCAGATTGTCACTAAATCCTGTAAATATGGAGAAAAAAAAGAATGTATCTTTTTTGGTTATTGTTGTTGTTGTTCTTGTTTTATTATTTTGTTTATTATCATTATTGTTATTGTTGTTGTTGTTGTTATTATTATTGTTGTAAAGGAGCGAGTGGTGGATTTCCAGTATTGCTCGAGCGTCAGACAGAATAATTTGCGGCATTTCGTTATGACTTTCTACAATCTGAGTTCAAATCCTCCTGAGGTCATCTTTACCTTTCATCCTTCCGGGGTTGATAAAATAAAGTACCAGTTATGTACTGGGTCGATATCATCGACTTTTCCCTCCCCTTCAAATTGCTGGCCTTGTGCCAAAGGTATAAATTATTATTATTATTATAAGGGCGGGAGATTGATAGAATTGTTAGGGCGTTGCAAAGAATGCTTTGCAGCATTTAGTTACAGCTCTTTACATTCTGAGTTCAAATCCCACCATGGTTGACTTTGCTTTTCATTCCTCCAGGATTGATAGCATAAAGTACCAGTCATATACTGGAGTCAACTTAATCGACTTATCCCTTCTCTTAAAACATTTCTGTTCTTCTTCATGTAGTAGAAACTATTATTCACTATTGTTCCTGTTTGTTTGTTGTTTTTTTTATTCCTTTTTCTTCTAAAAGTTTTGTGATGAGTATGATAATGATGATAATTCAAAATTATTCACCACACCATGACAACCCCACCCTATCCCCCAATACAGCTGATTTCCTCATCCCTACCTCCCCTCCAAGACCTCAACTGATGTGCTGTATCCTCTTTGGGCCATGGGCATTGGTAGCTAAATTGGGGTGCCTGATAATATATGTAAAATATTACAGTATCATCAAATAAGGACATTATAAAAACATTTTTCTTACAAAGTCAAAACATTGTATATGTGTATATATATATGTGTATATATATCATAAAATGTAGTATATTTCTAAAAGGTGCATATTGCAACAATTTTCTTTCTTTTTTAATAGTGACAGGCCCCAAGCCCCCTGGTTGATACTCTCTGTTATCAGCCCTGCTTCTGGGAGGGTCCAGCTATACACCTTCCCTTTAACCAAAGAGCATATTAGTCACACACCCATGTCTTTTTAGCCCTTCCTCCCTCCCCCAATATACCCTATCGTATTGCAATATTATTGACTCCCTGGTATTTTATTTTGTTATTTTTTACACACAAAATGATAGTATTTTAAACAAAGGATCAATTGTATTTGTTAAGCATTGAACAAATTTTGAATTTAAAATGTATGTTAGATTAACCCTTTAGTATTTACATTATTCTATATATATACTATAATATTTTCACATAACTATCTCACATAATATAATCTAAGAAAGAAATTTTGATATTATTTATTTTGAGGGTAATACCTTAACATCAGTATGAGCGGCCAGTTACAGCTGGTTTAACAGAAAGAGGTGAGAGAATTCTGGCCAGATATGGCCAGTTTAAATGCTAAAGGATTGATGTAAGCTGCTTAAATGCAGAGGGGGGGTCGTTTTTTTTTGCTATAGAAAATCATCGGGAATATTAACCCCTATGAAAAATAGCTGGACAAGTTGTTTGACTATTTTTCATAATAAGCTAACATACCTTCTAAATAGTTTAGTGTTATGGACCCAATATGTTGGTATTTTAGTTTGGAACATTTATTCTATGTGTGGCTTTTGAAACTTAAGTGAGTTTTAAAAAAAAGATTTTTCCCTAATTTGTATTTTTTGTTGCTGTATTTTTAATTGGAGAACCAAACCTCAGAACACTCTATCATCTTTTCTTCCTTCTCCTCTCAACTCTGACACAGCAATTTCTGGTTAATACAATATATAGTGTCCTCTCTCTCTCTCTCTCTCTCTCTCTCTCTATCAGGAAGTTCAGATAAAACCAATAACAATATCTATTCAGAAATGTCTACAACCCAACTAACAGTTCATGTATTTCAATTAATTTTGAAAATATTCAAGAATTTGGAAGGATTTGTTAAAGGCAGGTAGTCATTAGATTGTTGAATTAATTACTTTGGTAATTGTTCCAGCTCTCTTTGCTCTGAGATCAACTTTGCCTTTCCTCCTTTCACATTTGATAAAGTTCAAGCCCTAGATCAGTAGTTTGGCAGAATTGTTAAATTATTTTGATGTATCTGAATCAGGCTTTATGTGTTCTAATTTCAACCCTCACCACCTTCCGCAAGTAATGACTGGCAAATAATATAAGCAATATAATATAAGCTCTTTTCCTTTTTTATTAGAATAGCTAACTTTTCCATATTGTATGTATATATATAATTACAATGGGCTTATAAACCAAAATTAAAAGTTCAAGACATTTATCACTGACACTTGTTTCCTCCCATAGTAACTAATAGCAATTTGCTATTAGTTAGAACAAACTATAGGAATCATCAGAGTTGTATATTCCTGTGGGAAGAAACAATGTCAGTAATTAAATGTCTTGAACTTTTAATTTGTGTTTATAAGCGCATTGTAATTATATATTAACTCTGAGCTAAAATACACCTAGTAAATGAGTAAAATTTATTCTCATTAATATTACTATTATTAATTATATGTATAAGTTGTTTATAACATTACAAAAAGTTTTTACATAAAATCATGATGAAAGATATGAATGCTTTAGGATTCAGTTTTGTATCGTAGACTCAGATGTGGTCTTGTGCAGGTTGGTATCAAGGGGGTTAAAATATGGGGAGACGGGGTTCATTTTGATTATTTTGTTACCATGTTTCTAATGAAATACGTAGTGATTTTCAAATCATTTTGAAAATAATAAAGAATTTGGATGCATTTAGTAAAATAATTGATTTTCTCATTACTAAGCTGATGTTTTATACATAAAATTATGGAACTTTTTTTTTAGATAAATGTTATTTCATACTAAACAATTAGGCAAATAACTTAACAAAAGTTCATACATTACAATAGGATAAATATAAACAGTTTAGAGTGTAATTTAACAAAGATTCATACATAAAATTATTATGAAATGAAATTAGAATTTGGTTTTTCGCTCTAACATAGCAGATACGGAAATGTATTTGTGAGTTCTATATTGAATAATAATACTTTCTTTTTTATATTGAATAATAATAATATTTGATTCGTTTGCAAGCAAACAGCCTCATTATGCTATGTATTAGATGACCATCACCATCCATTTGTTCTAGTACTGTTAGATACACTTTATAGAAAAATCCTGTATCATAGCACTAAGGATGATAGAAAAGGGTTAAAGACATCTGGGAGATTATGATAGCTTGTGTTGATATTAAATAGTCTTACTCACTTCTACTAAAGCTGAAATATAACACTGCTGTGTTCAACTGAACTCTGAATGTCAACCTTTTATAGGGCCAATATTTGGGTCAGGTTCAGTATGCTGTCCAGCAATTCTTTCCCTAGATATTCTAACCATATATCCATAGTACTGGAGCTGTGATCTCTCGATTTCAAGAAGTAACAACTCCCTAATCTCCAAGTTAAATATCTGATCATCATCAATCCAGCTGTGACCATTCCATTGAAATGTAATGGATGTTACAGCTTTGTATGATTTGCTTTATATATATATATATATAATCATCATCATCGTTTTACGTCCGCTTTTGCGTGTTGGAGGAGTCTTTCTAGTACGGCATCTTTCCATTTGTTGTGTTCCTTCATCATCTCCTCTGCCAGTCTTAGTGATATGTATGTATATATCTATATATATTTATATATCATCCTCATCGATTGCCTCAGGCAGATTGAATATTTCTACAAGTGTGAATGGAGAAAGTGCGTCACTCTGCACATTGTGATGAATGATGATGATGATGAGTGAGACAAGTTTGGGAGTTGGGCTTTGTAAAAGAAGACAAAACATCATAATAATAATAATATAGACATCTGAAAGAGATAAAAGTTATATCATCGTCATCTCAGTTTTAGCAATATATATATATATATATATATATATATACATACGTTGAATAACCTTCAATGATTATGTATGTATATATTCTTAGATGTGCAATCAAGAGTTCACTTCATTGTTGCACAGAGTTTCTTGCTATCTAGATGAACACAAGAACTCTGAGTAGGCATGGAGTGAATCTTCAGCTTTGATGGCATGTGCGTGTGTGTGTATATATATATATATACACACATATACACATTAGTATAAATGTCTTTGGCAGTATACATAAGAAATTAATGAAGTATATATATATTTTAACACTGTTTATCACTTGGGTAAAAAAAAATATAAAACATAATTTGAATTGTAAACACTTTTATTATATATTTTACCCAAGTGATAAACATTGTTTTATCAATTCTTCTGGCAATTATACTTCATTAATATATGCATATATATATATATGTGTGTGTGTATATAATATATAATATTAATAAAGTATAATTTTCAGAAAAAGTAATAAAACACTGTTTATTACTTGGGTAAAAAACAATAATAAAACGTTTATAGTTTAACTTTTTCTGAGAATTATATTTTATTTTTATATATATATATATTTTAGAAGATTCACTGCCTCACAATGGTCCCATGCTTTTATCCTAGACATGATACTTCACACACACACACACACACGTGTGTGTGTATATGTATATATCAGTTGACTGAAACAATGATAGATCAGAAATATACACAAAGGTCCTGAACGTTAAGCTTTTTCACTCACAGCTCCTTTTAATCATACAGCTTGTTTATTTCACTGGTTTAGATAATATGAAGCGAAGCTAACCTGATTAAATGTTGTTCATATAACATTATAAAATTGAATATTTCCTTGAAGAATATTGAATTAAACTGGGATTAATTTATTTATTGTAGTTAGGATGGGAATTTGTCATCCCAAGTCATACTTTTGAGTACAAGCAAATATTATAAATCAAAAATGAATGTAATGGTACTGCTTGTTGATTTGAAATACACTTCATAGTTGGGCTACTCAGGCTGAGAAGTGGCCACACACACAAATATACTGTATAGTAAGGGTCTATATTAAAGCATAGACAATATATTTATACACTTCACACTGAGTTGGGTTACTGGGGTCCAGGTGCTGGAGTGGCCCCACATACACATACACACATATATATTGTATATTAGGGGTGTATATGGAAAGCATAGATGATATATTTATGCAGTGGCCATCTGAGAACATTGTATGTATATATAATATACATACATATATAAATGGTGATGGTAGTAGTGGTGATATGTAATGTCTCTTTTTCTACTGCACTGCTTTGGTGTTTTTTCTTTATCTTGAAAGCATCTCAGTTTGGTGCTTTCATTAATGTAACTATTTGGAACTGATGATGGCCAGATTAATAAGATATCAAACAATCAGCTTAGGGTCGGTCAGTGATTCATGTCCTGTTACTGACACTGCATTGTGTTTTAAAATAATAATAATGAAAATTATTATAGTGTACAGTGCTCAGATGCACCACAACTCATCAAAGGTGCACATATAATACATAGAATAATATACAAATGTCAGGAAAGTGAACAGTTTATGAGTTATGCACACACACAGATACCTGCATGCATGTGTATGGAGGGGGAATATCAGGTGTAGTGTTGGCGAATTTTGAAGGATGCAGTGTCCTGACAGCTAACAACTGATGCAGGTAGTTTGTTCCATGCTTCAGCACTGACAATTCTCAATATCACAGTCCATCTAGCTGTATGTATGGAGCACAGAGTGGAGTATATTGCTGTTGTAAGTAGGAATAGCACGGTGATAATTGGCAAGTGTTTAGCTTGTTAGCTTACTGCAGTCTTCAGTTGAGTTGGGGGGGGGGGTCTTCTTGTAAACCCAAGGGGCCACTATAGAAGTGCCAGCAATGTGACCATACTTAAAATTCCATGGCCACCACCACTCCACTAGAGTGGTGGTGGCTATCGAATTAAATGGATGAACAGTATGCTATTCTCATTTCAACCCATGGTTGATTTTGTCTTGTTTCAATTAATGATTTCGGGGGTAAAAAATATATTGATATAACAAAGAAAAAATAAATAAAGCAAACTAAAGGAAATATATATATAATTGTGTGTGTGTGTGTGTGTATATATATATATATATAATGTGTGTGTGTGTGTGTGTGATATATATATATATATATATATATATATATATATATATATATATATATATATATATATATATAATGGGCTGAATTCTCAAATGAAAGAAAAAAATATGAAAATTTATGTAGAAATATTTCCTTTCCATCTCTCTTTGCTTGGAATGCTTTATTTAAATCTACTTTGGCACAAATTTTGATGTTGTTTATTTATCTATTATATATATATTTTTTTTGTTAAGCTCTCCCTCTCAGAAAGGAGAGTACATTATTATTATTATTATTTCTTGGAATGTTAAGCCACATACATTTTCTCTTGTGGCCAATGATGATGATGATGTATGTATCTTTCTGGTCAATGGTTTAATGCCAATCAAGGAGACAAAAAATTAATTAAGACAAAGATCTTCCATATTTTTATGGCATGGAAAATTTTGTGAACGAATCTTTGTCAGAACTTTTTCTTTTTATTTAGAAATTTGTTTTCTTATTTCTTTTATTTTAAATATTTTAAAGACACAAAAAATAACAACAACAAAACCAGAAATATATCGGATGATAGCTGAGATGGAACTAAAGAAATTGCAAAGTAGATTCCTCGATTCCATGCTCAGTTGCCAGGAAAAAAACACAAAAAAATTATAATTAATATGGAAATTAAGATGGAGAAATTTAAATAAAATAAAAAAAACATTTTGACCAGAACTAAAAATATATGAAATAAAATAAACAGATTATATTGATGGTAATAATTAAAAATAACACAAAAATACATTGAAAAAAAAAAGTAATTATCAGGAGAGAAAATTAAAAAAAAAGAAAATATTTACAAAAAAGGAATAATAATAAAGCCCAATAAAAAGCATCAACAAAAAAACACACACACACACACACACACACCCTCCAAGAAAAAAAAATGAAAAGAAAATCGTAAAGAATGCTACATATAATAATAATGCCCAGCAAAGTACTGAGCTTTATCTTGTAGGTTACCATTGTCATTTGTGAATGGCACCAAACAGGATTAATAGCTGTTGCTGGCTGTTTTACACAGTTCTTCTATGTCTGACAGTATTTCGCTTCATTCTATTGAAGCACCCTCATATTGCATTCCTGCATATTAAAAACCATTTAATCCAAGACCAATTTAAAGATGTCATATTGTCTACTTTCTTTCTTTGTATGTTTTATTCTTCTGTTTGGCCTATGTCATTAAGAAACTGAAAGGGAAAGCTGTATGTTTGATGTGCCATGATATGTTAGGTGTGAGGCATGACTGATGAATGTGGAGCAGCAGTGATGGTTGGAAAGAATCAAAGGGAAAGGCATATGTTGCATGTGAAGTACCATAAGATATGGAGAGGCAGATATGTGTAATGAACATGGAACAGCATTAACAACTGAAAAGTGTATGTTGTATGTGTGAGAAGTGCTATGATTGATGGGAGTGAGATATTGGTGATAATAATAATTATGAGAAAAGCGAGCATGGCTCAGGTGAATGGGCCCGCTTTGAGTGTAAGCTTGTAGATTGGTGAAGAACAACTGGGACAGGGCACTTGCCCTAAAGATCAGAGCATCCGTGGTTTATGGGTTTTTTTCCACAAATGACCCTTGAACGTCTCCTCCCTATTGAGGAACCTTCTTTGTTTTGATTTTATTTTTTTTTTTAACATTGTTAAAATCTGTTTACATGCAAAACCAACACGCAAACACACACTATGTTTTCATCCTGTACTGTCATAATGTTTTTCTTGATGTAAACCCTTTGTGGTTCATAAAGAAATCATTATTATTGTGTACAGTGTTCAGGTGCACTACAACTCATCAAAGGTGCATGCATCATTTTGTAAGCATATCTACAGGTGTTAGACATATAGAATTCAAGGTTGAGTAGCAGAGAAGGCTGGAAAGAATGGAATTATGACTGGTTTTGTGGTTGAGCAAATACTCCTCAGATTGAGGAAGACATTGAAATGGCTGAAGATGGGAATAGAACTAGTGATGAATGTTGCAAAGAAATGGGATGAGAGGGTTGGGTCATCTGTTGAGGAAGGGTGTAAGTGACTATGATAGGAATAGAACTAGGGATGAATGTTGCAAAGAAATGGGATGAGAGGGTTGGGTCATCTGTTGAGGAAGGGTGTAAGTGACTATGATAGGAATAGAACTAGGGATGAATGTTGCAAAGAAATGGGATGAGAGGGTTGGGTCATCTGTTGAGGAAGGGTGTAAGTGACTATGATAGGAATAGAACTAGGGATGAATGTTGCAAAGAAATGGGATGAGAGGGTTGGGTCATCTGTTGAGGAAGGGTGTAAGTGACTATGATAGGAATAGAACTAGGGATGAATGTTGCAAAGAAATGGGATGAGAGGGTTGGGTCATCTGTTGAGGAAGGGTGTAAGTGACTATGATAGGAATAGAACTAGGGATGAATGTTGCAAAGAAATGGGATGAGAGGGTTGGGTCATCTGTTGAGGAAGGGTGTAAGTGACTATGATGGAAATAGAACTAGGGATGAATGTTGCAAAGAAATGGGATGAGAGGGTTGGGTCATCTGTTGAGGAAGGGTGTAAGTGACTATGATAGGAATAGAACTAGGGATGAATGTTGCAAAGAAATGGGATGAGAGGGTTGGGTCATCTGTTGAGGAAGGGTGTAAGTGACTATGATGGAAATAGAACTAGGGATGAATGTTGTAAACAGAAATGGGTTGGGTCATGTTGAAGAAGGATGAAAGTGACTTGATGAATGTTGTGAAGAGAAATGGGATGAGATGGTTAAGTCGTGTGTTGAAGAAGGATGAGAGAAGTGATGGAAATGAATGTGGAAAGTAGAAATTGAGGACCAAGAAAAATGATGGAAGAGGAAATAAAAGCCAAAGGGTTGGTGTGGGGAGAAATGGAATGAGATGGCTGAGGAAGAATGAAAGTAATGGTGTAAGAGAAGTTATAGAAATAGAGCCAGTGATGAAGAGAAATAGAATGAGATGGTTGGGTCATGTGTTGAGGAAGGATGAAGGTGATACTAGGTAAGAGGAGTAAAGGAAATGAATGTAGCAAGCAGTAGGAGAGGAAGATTGAAAAGATGGGTAAAAATCATTTCTTCCATCATCTTGGATGATGGAGGAGGAAAAGAAAACCAGGTAGGTACAAAATGGAAAAGCTTGCATGGCCTATAACCCCTGATTTAACAGAGGAAATGACCTGAAGATTCTTATTGCTATGTGGTTAAGAAGCTTGTTTCACAAACGTGTGGTTTTGGATTCAGTTACCCTGCATGACACTTTTGATGTGTCTTTTTACTATAATATTGAGTTGGTCAATTCTTTGTGAGTAAACTTTGGTAGACAGAAACTGTTGTGTGTATAGTATATACATACATACATATCCATGTATATATATATATATATATAGGGTGGGTAAAATTCCCAAGCTCCACGAGCGAGTTCTCTCCAGCGGTCTCTGTTCTTCATCATCACCGCTATATCCCGCATCTCCCAGAGACCAGAGTCTGTCCGTAGGGCATCAACATATCATCCTCAGTCTCCTTCCAGTGTGTCCATGTAGTGACTCCCACAAGACCACTCACTGAGTGCAGTATCAACTCTGAATGTTGGTGAGCATGTCCAGCTAACCTCAGTCTCTTCTGTGTCACTTTTCAGCTGACTTTTGGGAGACTTCCGTACAACTCCGAGTTCTTCATCCTCAGTGCATACTGATTAATGTTCAGAGCCATCCTTAACATTCTCATGTAACACCCACCCACCATCTGAGGGAGTCCTTTGGTCAGTGTCCAAGTCTCAAACCTGTACAACAACACAGACTCCACTGTAGTAATCAGGTCTTTACAAAGATCCGACTTCCACACTGACCTTAAACTGTGACATGCTGCCCAGGCTTTACTCTTCCTCTCCACCACATCATCCTTGTGTTCCCAATCTTTGCTCCTAAGTACAGGAACTCCTCAATCAGCTCTTGTAGCTTCCTGCCCACATTCATGATCTTCTCTGGCTCCTTAATGTTCTCTGCCAGATACTTTGTCTTACTCTCATTCATTAGTATCAGAGAGATCTCTCTTCTTTGGTACTGGGACAATGTTACTGATCCGGGCCAACTCCTTTCTCCAGTGCCTGGTTACAGAACTCCAGGATGATATCACATATATACATTCTATGTATATACATATATACACACACACACACACACACACACATATATATATATATATATGAGTAAATGTATATATATATATATATACCAGACTAAATAAAGATGGCGTAGACATACAATACAACGGGAGGAAACATAATGGCACCACTAACAATGTTGCAGATGTGCAACGAAAGAGCTTTGTTAGACTATATATATGTGTTTGTGTCTATATTGTATCTGTATTTTTCACCGTTGGTCAGTCAATGGCAACATTGAGGACTGAATAAATTAAATTAACCGATATAAAAGACAGAAGCGAAAACCAACCAAACATTGAGTGTGTTCTGTTATTAATTCTGGCATAATATTATTATACACAAATATGACCCTCCCCAAGTATATATATATGTGTGTATATATATGTGTATATATATATATGTATATATATATACATATATATATATATAAGTGTGTATATATATATATGTGTGTATATATATATGTGTGTATATATATATGTGTGTATATATATATATGCGTATATAGATATATGCGTATATAGATATATGTGTATATAGATATATGTGTATATAGATATATACGTGTATATATATATACGTGTATATATATACGTGTATATATATATATGTGTGTATATATATATGTGTGTATATATATATATATATGTGTATATATATATATGTGTGTATATATATGTATGTATATATATATATGTATGTATATATATATGTGTGTGTATATATATATATATATGTGTGTGTATATATATATATATATGTGTGTGTATATATATATATGTGTGTATATATATATATGTGTGTGTATATATATATATATATGTGTGTGTATATATATATATGTGTGTATATATATATATATGTGTGTATATATATATATACACAGGGAAATGGCCTTGCTCAGTATGTAGGAAAGGTGTAGGTAGGAACTCCATTCTTTGCCCCAAATGCAAACAATGGGTACACAAGAGATGTAGCGGGATCTCAGGAAGCTTAATTAAGAATGTAGGATTCACATGCAGCAGCTGTGCTGAAACAGCAAGCAAACAGCCACAGGAAACAAGTACCACCAATCTCTGGGAGGGCCCTGTAGAAACAGTAGACAGCTTCTGCTACCTAGGTGACCGAATTAGCAACGGAGGTGGGTGCTCAGAAAGTACAATAACTAGGGTAAGAACGGGATGGAAGAAGTTTAGGGAACTACTACCACTGCTAGCTGCAAAAGGCTTCTCCCTCAGAATGAAAGGCAGACTGTATGATGCGTGTATCCGAACAGCGATGTTGCATGGTAGTGAGACCTGGGCGCTGAAGGTGGAAGACTTACGTAGATTAGAGAGAAACGAAGCCTGCATGCTCCGATGGATGTGTAACAGTAATATACGTGAACGACAAAGCATAAATGAATTGAGAGAGAGACTGAGCATAAGAGGAATCAAATGCTGCGTGCAGGAGAGGCGGTTACGCTGGTATGGACATGTGATGCGTATGAAGGATGACAGCTGCATAAAAAGGTGCAGAGCACTAGAAGTTGATGGAAACCGCGGAGTGGGGAGACCCAAGATGACTTGGGATGAGGTGATAAAAGCCGACCTTACCCAACTACACCTCTCAAAGTCAATGACACACGACCGTGACTTCTGGCGTCACGCAGTAATACAGGGTACCCGACCTCCCATGGGTACATGCTGAAGCATATAAACAATATGCCCCCCCCCCCCCCCCCCCCCCACCCCACCGCAAGGTGGTCGTGGAGGTGCCACGGCAAAAAAGCACCCAGCCCACACTGTAAAGTGGACGTGTAGGCGCCACGAAAAAGCACCCAGCACTCACTGTAAATGAGGTTGGTGTTAGGAAGGGCATCCAGCTGTAGAAATCAAGCCAGATCAGTTCCTGTATGAGCAAGGCATGGTCAGCCGACCAGACACTGCCCACAACAGGACAACCCGTCTAACCCATGCTAGCGTGGAAGAACGGACGTAAAACGGTGATGATGATGATATATATATGTGTGTATATATATATAATATGTATATATATATATATGTGTGTGTATATATATATATAATATGTATATTATTAATATATATATATGTATATATATATGTATATGTATATATGTATATGTATATGTATATATGTATATATATATGTATATATATATATGTATATATAATATGTATATATATCACTGATGCTGATAAGAAGGTAGCTTGGAAGTGTCACTATGAAAGGCTACTAAATGAGGAGAATAAATGGGAGAAAGACAGTCTCCCCCACATCGACCCAATAGAGGGACCAGCAGTGTTAGTCGAGGGTAGTATAATAAGGCAATCAAAGATATGAAGACGGGTAAGGCGGCTGTGCCTTCGGAAATAGTTGCCGAGATGCTGAAGGCATCTGGTACGGTGGGACACACCATGGTCACCCGGATAGTCAACCAAGTCATACAGAATGGGGCTGTTCCGAAGGACTGGCGTAGCAGCATTATCGTTAACTATTATAAGGGTAAAGGAGATGCCCTAGATAGGAGTAACTATAGAGGCATTAAATTAATCGACCAGGTCATGAAGGTCACGGAAAAAGTAATAGCGCAACTAATCAGAGAGCGAATTGATCTAGATGAAATGCAGTTCGGGTTTGTGTCAGGAAAAAGTACCACAGACGCTCTTTTCATTGTACGACAACTACAGGAGAAGTACCTAGCTAAAAGTAAACCCCTATACTTAGCTTTCGTCGACTTGGAGAAAGCCTTCGACAAGTCCCCCGTTCCATTATCTGGTGGGCTCTTAGAAAACTAGGTGTTGATGAATGGCTTGTGAGAGCTATACAAGCCATGTATAAAGAAACAGTCAGCAAGGTTAGAATTAACAACGAATATATTGAAGAGTTTAGTGTAAAAGTTGGTGTTCATCAGGGCTCTGTTCTTAGCCCCCTACTATTTATTATTGCCCTCCAGGCTATAACAGTGGAGTTCAAGACCGGCTGCCCATGGGAACTCCTATACGCAGATGATCTAACGCTCATAGCTGAAACAATGGCCGAGCTAGAGAAGAAATTCCAAACATGGAAGCACGGCCTAGAATCAAAAGGCCTTAAAATTAACCTGGCTAAGACTAAAGTTCTAGTTTGTAAGAAAGAAAATAAGGCGGCGGTCCCCTCCGGGAAGTGGCCATGCTCGGAGTGTAGGAAAGGCATAGGTAGAAACTCCATTTTGTGTCCCAAATGCAAAGTTTGGGTGCATAAAAGATGTAGTGGGATCACAGGTAAGCTAACTAAGAACATAGATTTTACATGTGGCCGGTGTTCTGGGGCAATAAGTAGCAGCAAGTGCCCACAAAATACTAGCTCTTTCAACTGCGCAGAGGGTTCTATAGAAATAGTGGACAGCTTCCGTTACCTGGGTGACAAAATCAGCAGTGGGGGAGGGTGCTCTGAAAGTACAGTAGCTAGAGTCAGAACTGGATGGAAAAAGTTCAGAGAGCTTATACCACTATTAGCCGCTAAAGGGTTCTCCCTAAAAATGAAAGGCAGGTTGTATGATGCCTGCATACGAACAGCAATGTTGCACGGCAGTGAGACCTGGGCATTGTGTGCAGAGGATATACGCAGACTAGAGAGGAACGAAGCTTGCATGCTCCGCTGGATGTGTAATAGTAATATACGTGAACGGCAAAGCATAAACGAACTAAGGAAACAATTAGAAATAAGAGGGATCAGATGTTGTTTACTCGAGAGAAGGCTACGTTGGTATGGTCACGTGATGCGCATGAAAGACGACAGCTGTATAACAAAGTGCAGGGCAATAAAGATAGACGGTAGCCACGGAGTAGGCAGACCCAGAAAAACCTGGGACGAGCTGATAAATTCCGACCTCACACACTTACACCTCTCCAAGACAATGTCACTGGACCGAGACCTTTGGCGGTACTCAGTAATAGAGAAGACCCGCCTTACCTAAATACAAAGTAAAACCTACTACAGTCAGTAGGCATCTCTAACAAAATACTCCCCCATCCCACCACCCTCACCCCATCCACACCGCCCCTTTCAATGTAAAGTTATGTTGGTGCCACAACATCCAGGCCGAAACAAATGAGATCGTGTAGGTGTCACAACAAAAAAACACAGTCCACGCTTTAATGTGGCCGTGTAGGCAACACGGTAAAAACCTCCCAGCCCCACACTGTAAATGTGGTTGGTGTTAGGAAGGGCATCCAGCTGTAGAAAACCCGCCAGACAGTCCTATGCGAGCAAGACAACCACTCTAGCCTCAAGTGGGAAAACTCCCGTCCAAACCCATGCAAGCGTGGAACATGGACGTTAAACGATGATGATGATGATATATGTAATATATATATATGTATATCATCATCATCATCATCATCGTTTAACGTCCATGTTCCACGCTTGCATGGGTTTGGACGGGAGTTTTCCCACTTGAGGCAAGAGTGGTTGTCTTGCTCGCATAGGACTGTCTGGCATGTTTTCTACAGCTGGATGCCCTTCCTAACACCAACCACATTTACAGTGTGGGACTGGATGTTGTGGCACCAACATAACTTTACATTGAAAGGGGCCGTGTGGATGGGTTGGGTGTGGTGGGACGGGGGTGTATTTTGTTAGAGATGCCTACTGACTGTAGTAGGTTTTACTTTGTATTTAGGTAAGGCAGGTCTTCTCTATTACTGAGTACTGCCAAAGGTCTCAGTCCAATGACATTGTCTTGGAGAGGTGTAAGTGTGTGAGGTCGGAATTTATCAGCTCGTCCCAGGTTTTTCTGGGTCTGCCTACTCCGTGGCTACCATCTATCTTTATTGCCCTGCACTTTGTTATACAGCTGTCGTCTTTCATGCGCATCACGTGACCATACCAACGTAGCCTTCTCTCGAGTAAACAACATCTGATACCTCTTATTTCTAATTTTTTCCTTAGTTCGTTTATGCTTTGCCGTTCACGTATATTACTATTACACATCCAGCGGAGCATGCAAGCTTCGTTCCTCTCTAGTCTGCGTATATCCTCTGCACACAATGCCAGGTCTTACTGCCATGCAACATTGTTGTTCGTATGCAGGCATCATACAACCTGCCTTTCATTTTTAGGGAGAACCCTTTAGCGGCTAATAGTGGTATAAGCTCTCTGAACTTTTTCCATCCAGTTCTGACTCTAGCTACTGTACTTTCAGAGCACCCTCCCCCACTGCTGATTTTATCACCCAGGTAACGGAAGCTGTCCACTATTTCTATAGAACCCTCTGCACAATTGAAAGAGCTAGTATTTTGTGGGCACTTGCTGCTACTTATTGCACCAGAGCACCGGCCACATGTAAAATCTATGTTCTTAGTTAGCTTACTTGTGATGCCACTACATCTTTTATGCACCCATACTTTGCATTTGGGACATAAAATGGAGTTTCTACCTACGCCTTTCCTACACACTGAGCATGGCCATTTCCCGGAAAGGACCGGCGCCTTATTTTCTTTCCTACAAACTAGAACTTTTGTCTTAGCCAGGTTAATTTTAAGGCCTTTTGATTCTAGGCCGTGCTTCCATGTTTGGAATTTCTTCTCTAGCTCGGCCATTGATTCAGTTATGAGCGTTAGATCATCTGCGTATAGGAGTTCCCATGGGCAGCCGGTCTTGAACTCCTCTGTTATAGCCTGAAGGGCAATAATAAATAGTAGGGGGCTAAGAACAGAGCCCTGATGGACACCAACTTTTACGCTAAACTCTTCACTATATTCGTTGTTAATTCTAACCTTGCTGACTGTTTCTTTATACATGGCTTGTATAGCTCTCACAAGCCATTCGTCAACACCTAGTTTTCTAAGAGCCCACCAGATAATGGAACGGGGGACTCTGTCGAAGGCTTTCTCCAAGTCGACAAAAGCTAAGTATAGGGGTTTACTTTTAGCTAGGTACTTCTCCTGTAGTTGTCATACAATGAAAAGAGCGTCTGTGGTACTTTTGCCTGACACAAACCCGAACTGCATTATATATATATATGTAATATATATGTATATATATATGTATATATATATATATATATATGTATATATATATGTATATATATATGTATATATATATATATATTTATATATATATGTATCATCATTATCATCGTTTAACATCCATATTCCACGCTTGCATGGGTTTGGATGGGAGTTTTCCCACTTGAGGCAAGAGTGGTTGTCATTGCTCGCATAGGACTGTCTGGCAGGTTTTCTACAGCTGGATGCCCTTCCTAACCCCAACCACATTTGCAGTGTGGAACTGGGAGATTTTTACAGTGTTGCCTATACGGCCACATTACAGCATGGACTGTGTGTTTTTTTGTCGTGACACCTACACGATCTCATTTGTTTTGGGCTGGATGTTGTGGCACCAACATAACTTTACATTGAAGGGGTGGTGTGGGTGGGGTGGGGGTAGTGGGACGAGGTGTATTTTGTTAGAGGTGCCTACAGACTGTAGTAGGTTTCACTTTGTACTTAGGCAAGGCGGGTCTTCTCTATTACTGTGTAGCGCCAAAGCTCTCGGTCCAGTGACATTGCCTTGGAGAGGTGTAAGTGTGTGAGGTGTATATATATATATATATATATATGTATATATATATATCCACGAACTACCATATATATATATATATATATGTATATATATATATCCACAAGCTATCAAGCACCCATGTGAAGCCCCAATCCAGAGAGAGGAAGCCCACACACACCCCTGCAAAAATCGACCCTTCCCTATGAGTGTCGACAAATGCCCAAAACTCTGAGTTGGTACCATCAATGTAAGCACAATGAAAGGAAGAGCAGGAGAAATTTTAGAAATGCTAGAGCGAAAGGAAATTGATGTATGCTGTGTGCAAGAGACTAGATGGAGAGGAGAGTCTGCTAGAGTCCTTGTAGGAAAAGTCAGTGCTATAACTTACTAGAGGTGACGGATGAGGTCTGTGGCTGGAGTAAGACCACAGGCAGGAGGAGAGTGACTTGGTGGTGGAACAATAAGGTAGATGAGGCAGTTAAGGCCAAGAGACAGGCATGGAAAGAATGGAAGAATGGGGGGAGCAGGGTACATTACATAGAGACCAAGAGGGAAGCTAGGCGACAAGTATACTTAGCTAGGAGCGAAGCAGAGGATAGAAAATTCAAGCATGTTTTGCAACATGAGGACTAGAACCAGGAGGTGTTCAAGATTGCGAGGCAGTGTGTCAGAGAGAGTTGTGATGTCATTGGAGAGAAGTGTATCCGGAATGATAAAGGTGAGCTTGCCCTCACAAGTGCTGAGAAGAAAGATGCATGGAAGAGTCATTATGATAGATTACTAAATGAGGAGAATGCATGGGAAGAAGAGACGCTACCCCAAGTAGACCCTATAAAGGGGCCAGCAGTACAAGTCAGCGGCAGCGTAGTAAGTAAGGCAATCAAAGATATGAAGATGGGGAAGGCAACCGGTCCATCGGGTATAGCTGCCGAGATGCTGAAGGCATCTGGGTCTGTAGGTCACGCTATAACCACACGTATTGTTAACCAGGTAATACTAAAAGGTGTCATACCAAAAGATTGGTGCAGTAGCATCATTGTGAACTGCTACAAAGGTGATGCACTAGATAGAAGAAACTATAGAGGTATAAAACTGATGGACCAGGTCATGAAAGTAACAGAAAGAGTTATAGCACAGTTGATTAGGGACCAGGTGAAAATAGATGAGATGCAATTTGGGTTTGTACCAGGAAGAAGCACCACTGATGCCCTCTTCCTTGTGAGGCAGTTACAGGAAAAGTACCTAGCTAAAAGTAAGCCATTCTACCTGGCATTCGTCGATCTTGAGAAAGCTTTTGACAGAGTTCCACGTGCTGTAATCTGGTGGGCTCTTAGAAAACTAGGAGTAGATGAATGGCTTGTGAAAGCTGTATTGGGGAGCAGTCAGCAAAGTTAGGATTAGCAATGAGTATAGCGAGGAATTTAGCATACAGGTCGGTGTCCACCAGGGCTCTGTTCTTAGCCCTCTCCTGTTCATCATAGTCCTGCAGGCAATAACGGAGGAGTTTAAGACCGGATGCCCATGGCAACTCCTGTATGCTGATGACCTCGCACTTATAGCTGAATCTATGGTAGAACTAGAGAAGAAATTCCAAACTTGGAAGCAGTGACTAGAAAGAAAGGGTCTCAAAGTCAACATGACAAAGACTAAGGTCCTTGTAAGTAGACGAGAAAACAGAACCCAGATCCCCTCAGGAAAATGGCCTTGCTCAGTATGTAGGAAAGGTGTAGGTAGGAACTCCATTCTCTGCCCCAAATGCAAACAATGGGTACACAAGAGATGTAGCGGGATCTCAGGAAGCTTAATTAAGAATGTAAGCTTCACATGTAGCAGCTGTGCTGGGACAGCAAGCAGCAAACAGCCACAGGAAACAAGTACCACCAATCTCTGGAAGGGCTCTGTAGAAACAGTAAACAGTTTCTGCTACCTAGGTGACCAAATTAGCAGCGGAGGTGGGTGTACAGAAAGTACAATAACTAGGGTAAGAACGGGATGGAAGAAGTTCAGGGAACTACTGCCACTGCTAGCTGCAAAAGGCTATTCCCACAAAATGAAAGGCAGACTGTATGATGCATGTATCTGAACAGCAATGTTGCATGGTAGGGAGACCTGGGCGCTGAAGGTGGAAGACTTACGTAGATTAGAGAGAAACGAAGCCTGCATGCTCCGATGGATGTGTAACAATAATATACGTGAACGACAAAGCATAAATGAATTGAGAGAGAGACTGAGCATAAGAGGAATCAAATGCTGTGTGCAGGAGAGGCGGTTGCGCTGGTATGGACATGTGATGCGTATGAAGGATGACAGCTGCATAAAAAGGTGCAGAACACTAGAAGTCAATGGAAACCGCGGAGTGGGGAGACCCAAGAAGACCTGGGATGAGGTGATAACAGCCGACCTTACCCAATTACACCTCTCAAAGGCAATGACACACGACCGTGACCTCTGGTGTCACGCAGTAATACAGAGTACCCGACCTCCCAGGGGTACAAGCTGAAGCCCCCACACCCTCCCACTGCAAGGTGGTCGTGGAGGTGCCATGGCAAAAAAGCACCCAGCCCACACTGTAAAGTGGACGTGTAGGCGCCACAGAAAAAGCACCCAGCACTCACTGTAAATGAGGTTGGTGTTAGGAAGGGCATCCAGCTGTAGAAATCAAGCCAAATCAGTTCCTGTATGAGCAAGACAAGGTCAGCCGACCAGACACTGCCCACAACAGGACAATCCGTCTAATCCATGCTAGCATGGAAGAATGGACGTAAAACGGTGATGATGATGATATATGTATATGTAGTATATATATATGTATATATATATATATGTAATATATATGTATATATATATGTAGTATATATATATATATGTAATATATGCCTAAATACAAAGTAAAACCTACTACAGTCAGTAGGCACCTCTAAAAAAATACACCTCCGCCCCACCACATCCACACCACCCCTACCCCATCTACACCACCCCTTTCGATGTAAAGTTATGTTGGTACCACAACATCCAGTCCGAAATGAGGTCATGTAGGTGTCACGAAAAAAAACCCACATACAGTCCACGCTGTAATGTGGCCGTGTAGGCAACACGGTAAAAACCTCCTAGCCCCACACTGTAAATGTGGTTGGTGTTAGGAAGGGCATCCAGCTGTAGAAAACCCGCCAGACAGTCCTATGCGAGCAATGACAACCACTCTTGCCTCAAGTGGGAAAACTCCCGTCCAAACCCATGCAAGCGTGGAAGATGGACGTTAAACGATGATAATAATGATGATATATATATGTATATATATATATATATATATATATATACACCCCCTCCATCAACACCACCACCAACAGCTCTACCATCAACACCCCCTCCACCACCACCAACAGCCCTACCACCACCCCCTCCACCAACAACAGCTCCAAACCCATGCAAGCGTGGAACATGGACGTTAAACGATGATGATGATATATATATATAAATACAGATTCCATTTGTTAATATATTCTGTGTGTGTATGTATATATGTGTGTGTGTAGAGAGAGAGAGAGAGAGAGAGAGAGAGAGGCACATGGCTTAATGGTTAGAGCATTGGCCTTGCAATTGAAAGGCTGTGAGTTCAATTCTCAGACTTTCTCCAGTGCCTCGTTACAGAACTCCAGGATGATATCACATATATACATTGTATGTATATACATATATACGCACATATATATATATATATATATATACGGGTAAATGTATATATATATGGAGGCACATGGCTTAGTGGTTAGAGCATTGGCCTTGCAATTGAAAGGTTGTGAGTTCAATTCTCAGACCGAGTGATGTGTGTGTTTCCTTGTTTATTTCACATTGCTCCAGTTCACTCAGCTGTAGAAATGAGATGATAGGAACTGGGGTCCCTATCATTCCACTGCAAAAAAAGCACCCAGCACTCACTGTAGATGAGGTTGGTGTTAGGAAGGGCATCCAGCTGTAGAAATCAAGCCAGAATCAGTTCCCGTCCCACCCTTGCAAGCAGGGAAAAGCGGACATAAAATGATAATGATGATGATGTATATGTGTGTGTGTGTACGAGTATACATATTCATGTAAAAGTCAAATATTTAGACCATTTTTAAGGTGAAATTTACGGGGTCGACTATTTGATGGATACTACTTTTGAGAGGCTTGAATTTCAAGCTAGAATCCAAAGTACCATATAAGTAGCAGAAGCCTAACTAATTTCTAAATGAATAAAAACTAAATCATATATTACCAATTCTATGTATCAAAACACACATCCTAGTAAATAAGAAAATCCATAAAGGCAGCCTCATAGCTCTTACAAATATTTACATATGGTCTTTTACTTGTATCCATCAAAATTAACAGACTATCTTAGTGCAATCAACTTAAATCTCATAATTACTTTATATGACCAATATTAGCGAGCCAGGACAATCTAATTCAACCATTAACATAGTTTCTTGTGTTGTAATGTAAGCCAAACAAGTTTTTGTGGACAATACTGTGTACATGACCAATACCTGCTTGGCCTGTTTTACATCACAACTCACCAATAATATTATCTTCATATTCATGGTTAAAGTCACATGCATCATAGATGTGTTAAAGTCACACTCATTACAGCAGGTGTGTTAAAGTCACACTCATCATGGGAGTGTTAAAAGTCACACCCATCACAGGTGTAGTCACACTCATTGCAGATGTGTTAAAAATCACTCATCACAGGTGTGTTATGGTACAGTATATTAGTGCTGTATTTTTATTTATAATTAATTCAGTGCAACTTAAAGTTTTAACTCTAGCATTTACTATATTTTCATAGTAAAGGCTTTATCTCACATAATATGGAATCTACAAGATTCTGATGAAGTTATTTATTTTGAGAACAATACCTTAATGTCAGTATGAGTGGGTGGTTAAGGCCGGTTTGAACAGAAAGGTGAGAGAATTCTGGCTGTATATGGCCGGTTTAAATACCAAGATTGATAAAAGAAGTAGAATCACGACACCATTCTCTACCACTAACAACCATGACAATTTTGTAACAGTTAATTCTACATACAAGATGATAGCTTGACCCACAAATGTTGACCTGTTATCCATGAAATACTAGGGTCAACTTTTATACGAAGTCTTAGCAAATTTCTAGATTTCTGCCCCAAAATAGGTGATTGACTATTACTTGAGTCTATACGGTATATATATATACACACACACATATAAAATTAGGTAGTAACATGTGCTTATGCCGTATTTGACTACATAGAATTAGTCTGTTAGTTGGGATTTTAAAAAGCCCTCTGAATGGAAAAAAGGATGAGTATTGACTAATCCTATTTAGTCAAATACGGCATAAGCCCATGTTACTACCTAATTTTCACATACGCTAGCCGTTTGTAAACAAAGCCTGCTTTGTGTCTCCCTATATATATATACATACATTATCATTATTATTGGCACCCTTCGGTCTTGAAAGACCATGAATCTGCACAAATTTTGTGTCAGCTGTGGCCGTACAGGCCCACACAGGAGTGCCAGTCCTGTATACAGCAACTGCATTTGTAGATGCTCTCCTCCGGTGCTACCGTGTTCTTTTTTCAACCACGCTTTTCCCCGGAGGCAACTTTCAGTTTCTTCTCCCCTTGCACAGTACTCGTCTCTATTGTGAGTGATCATTGGTGACCTACTCCCACCTCTGGATATCCAGATCAATTGAATTCATATTCCTCCTGCAGACATCTTTGAAACAAAGATAAGGTCATCCTCATGTTCTTCTGCCCAGTTCCCCACATAATATATATAGGCACACACAAAGCTGATTATTCCATAGACACACGTACCTTTAAAATAATAGTCATAATCAGGGCACAGTATGTGACAAAGCTACAGTCCAACCTTGTATTATAATGCAAGTGGCTGAGCATTCCAGACACATGTAACCTTAATGTAATTCAAGTAGAATCAGTATGATACAATATTAGACAAGGTTGGACCATTGATCTACTGGTAGCCAGTTGAATACAGATTGTCAATAATATGACCCCTGAAGGCATGGAGAAGTGGATGTGATGATGATGGAATTTATTGTGTACAGTGCTCAGGTGCACTACAACTCATCAAAGATGCATGTATAGTACATATAATAATGTACAAATGTCAGGAAAGTGATCAGTGTATGAGTCATGATATACACACAGATACATAAGTGCATGTGTATGGAGGGGAATATCAGATGTAGTGTTGGCGAATTTCAGGAAGCATGGAAGTTTTGAAGGATGCAGTGTCCCGACAGCTATCAACTGATGCTGATAGAGTTGCTGAAGTATGGAACAAACTGAGTGTGAAAAAATGTTTCCAAAAGTCATGGGAGCTGTACTGTTTTCTGATTTTGTAAGCATGTCCACTGGTGTTAGACATATGGAATTCAAAAAGGTGCCCAGGGTTGTTGTTGAAAAGATGGTTAATAATCTTGTGGGCATCTACCAAGTCAGTTGGCAGACGTCGGAGCTTTAATGTATCATGTCCAGGGATGGAAGGTATTCATTTGATGATAATGATGATGATAATGATGATATTTGAAAAAAAGAAAAATCATGCGAAATAAAAAAAGATAAAGACAAAAGAGGTGAGAAAATAGAAACCTCTGTTTATTGAAATCAACAGAATAGCAAACTATATTGGTTGGACTGCATTCATGCATCATTGGTCAACATTTATTGAGAGGGAGAATATCATTTAAGCAATAAATCTACAAAATATATTTTGAAAATTAAACAACTTCAGCAGATTTCACTAATCTTGATTCACTGTATCAAGTGAGCAGTTTCGTGGGCTTTTTTGTTATCAATTTATCAATTTCTAAATATTGCAACATTCACAAAATATTAACATACAAATAGTATATATAAAAATAGACATTAAAAAGCTTTATTTTTTAGAAAAATCCTATTCTCGATTAAAAAACCCAAAACTATTCAGTGAAAAAGAATAGCCCACACCCGAGTGGAGGCAGAAAAGTTCTTGACTTAACCCACTTCCTAAAATTTTTCAGCAATCCTTTGTATATACAAATGTGATGCTGAAAATGAAACTGGGAGATAGATTATTCCCGTGTTCAGACACACAAAAAAATAGCTTTCTCAGAAAATAGTCAGACTTCTGTTGTTCTTCAATGCAGATATTAAAATATTAACTTAAATGAAAATTATTCTTTTATGTAACTTGTATGAATGATGAAATATCTTGTTGGATATTTCAAATACTTCCATGTTTAGAAATTACTCTATAGAATTATCAACAGGCTGGTCCTATGATTAATATAGAACTAAACATAACTGATATACAGTGAGACCATTCCAAACTGGTTCAAGTGAATATATGAACAGATATGAACCAAAGTAAATATAACTGCCTCACACCATAAAATATTTCTTTTTAAAAAATGTTTTTATATAATACCAGGCTTTTTCCATATTCAGTTATTGAAAATTCTTTGGACTGAAAATGTGAGTAACTCTCAAGTATTGGACAAGATGTGACTGGATGGCCTGATACTACAAGACATTAGAAGATAACAATTGTAATTTCTTGAACATATATTACGCTGTTCTGCTGGGATGGATTTAAAGTAACTTATCACTAGTGCAGTGACTGAGGAGAAGACTGGACCAAGCAACAAACGAATCACTTGGTTTGATTGTGTGAAAATGGTCAGTAACAAATTTGAGCTGGAAGATATGGATAAAGAAGGATGAAGAGGAGTTATTCATCACAAATTTGCCAACCATCAGGATGATTAAACTGATTACTGCTTTATATAATGAGAAAATAAAATCATTATTAAGTCCTCAAATATCTTAAAATAGGTTTGTTGATTTAAATATTTATAGTATCTTACTAGTGGACAGATTGTTGTGAAAATGTTCAGTAAACTAAAGTAAATACTTTAATTAGATGTGATGCAGTGCTATACAGTGGTGCATGATACTTTTTAAGAATGTCTTGCTAATGTGGTACAGGATGTTAAGTGTTAACACCTTGTGAAACTAAATTTTGTCCAACACGTGGAAGAATGGAGATATAAAATGATTCTGCTCAGCTGTTCTTTAGTTAAGTTTATCCCTGCAAAAGAGGATATTTCTTCTGAACCATATTCTTGGATATGAATCTGCACATGAAGCAGGTTCTCTTATCTGTTATACATAAAGAATACTGGAATATTAGCAAAACAAAGGCACTAATAGGATTTCTTTTCTTTTACCATAATAGAAATCTGTACACACATTATATATATGTATGTATATGTTTGTATATATATATATATATATATATATTATGTCAGGTCACCAGTTGGTGCTACTGGTAACATGTATCCCAGTACAACCTGTCTCATGGTCGGGTCGTTGGCGACTAAACTGGCAACCCCACCAAGGTTTCTTGGTGAGGAGGGTGACTTTGGACATCCTGCAGGACTAAAAACAAAACCTGTCAAAGGGCAAAGGAGCTCTTAAGAGTCAATAGCCATCCAAAATCACCGGGAGAGATGACCCCTTAGCCTTTGTCAAGGCAGAATTCTAGGAGAAGGAAAACTCTGATATAACACCTGCAACCCTGATGGTATCCAATGATGTTGACTTGTTCTTCTTTTTGGTAAATATCATCTTGGTTAAGAGAGTGGGACTGGCTTTGTGCAGTGCCTTTGCTCACTATAAAAGCTTCACGGCACAGGCATTGCTTTATATCTGGAGATCTCTCTGCACTTGTCGTTATATGGTACCATGGGCCCAGCACTATGTGTCAATAATTGTCACAAGTGTAGTGTTTGTACCAGAGTTTTCAAGTCGCTGGCTGGACTAAAAAGTCACACTCGTTCAGCGCTTCGGTAGGGGTTCTCCTACATGGATATAAAGTAGTGGCCATACTCGAAAACGAGTTGGCAGCCACCATGTATATATATATATATTTAAAGGTTAAACAAGGTTCAATGAATAAATCAAAGAATGCGTTTTACAATAGATTGGAAGCACTCAAGAGAAATGGTTTTCCGGAGTTATTAATATTAATTCAAAATATTACCAATGACTGGATCTTAACCATCTACTATGTCAAGGTATGTCATGCATTATCTTATTTTATCTGATGAGGACGTACTATTGAAGTTAGCTCAGTACCTCTGAAATATGTATAATAAAATATACTTGATCACAAGAAGTTCTATTTTTGTTAATATTTTGAATTAATATATATATATATATATATTTATATATATAAAAAATTATAACAAATCTAGATTTTATTTCTTATACAACCATTCTGAGTCTTGGAATACTAAAATAAGATATTTATATGGAAAAATAATGATTGGTGTCAAATAAATAAATAAATAAAAAACAAAAGATATTTTCAATTGACTAGGCATAAAAGGTAGTTATTAGTGTTAACCAAAATATTCTGGTACTCACAGTAACATTTTGTATATGTTGTAGAAAGCAAAAGGGTTGATGCCAAGAAGGGCATTTAGCTGTATGAAGCTTGTCATGGGACATGCAAAGCTGACTATGCTTTAGCAAGGGATATCGCTTTAATATGTTTGTTGTAATTGTGGTATAAATAGCAGATTTTCTTATTCTCTCTCAGATAATATTGTTGAACAAAGAGGTAAAATACTAAATGAAACTAATAACTCCTAAATTATTAATTTCTAATTTAGGAACAAGGCCAGCAAATTTAGAGGAAGAGCAAAGTTGATAAAATCAAGTCCCAGTTCTTAGTTTATTTTATAGACCCTGGAAAGCTGAGAGGTAAAGTTGACCTTGGTAAGATGAGAACTCAAAATGTAAAGAGCCAAAATGAATACTATAATGGTATTTTACCTGACACTCTACCAATTCTGCTAATCCACCACTGTGATAAATAATGATTTTTAATTTAAGCACAAGGCCAACGATTTATGGGGAGGGAAAAATCTATTACTCTGGGCCCAGGACATGACTGGTTACTTTATTTTATCAACCTCAGAAAGATGAAAAGCAAAGTTGACTGTGGCAGGATTTGAACTCAATGTAAAGAGCCAGAACAGATATTGCAAAGGTATTTTATCTGGCACCCTAACAATTCTGCCAATCTATTGCCCTGCTAACTTATTAAAATGGTTATACAATCATATTTCCAATGTAAGTATCATAGTAAACCAAAAACAGGGAAGGGGATCCTCTTTTTGTTTTTGATGATGACCATTCAGTTGTTTGATCAATTAAATGTCCAACTTATTAAAATTAACATTTGAGTATTCTACAGATATGCATACCCCTAACGCAATTCTCAGGCAGACTGAGACACTGTGTAACAAAGCTGGACATTTGAATTAAAGCTACAGTCCATATTGTACTATGTGCAAGTGGCTGAGGTTTTCCACAAACATCCTCTTTTAACATAATTCTCAGGGAGATTCACCATGAAATAATTTGCGTAACAAGGCTGGACTTTTGAATTATAACTAGAGTCCATATTGTACTATGTGGAAGTTGCAGAGTATTCCACAGACATGTGTACCCTTAACATAATTCTCAGGGAGAATCAGTTCAACATGTGACAAGGCTGAACTTTTGAATTACAGATAAAGTTCATCTAATGGGCTTCTGCACAGTTTCAGTCTACCAAATTTCCAGCACAAGGCTTGGGTTGACTCAAAGCTATGGTAAAAGACACTTGTCTGAGATACAACACAATGGGATTGAAGCTGGAACCTTATGATAGCAACACTTCTAAATCACTCAGAGATTATGTAAACAATAATATGATAGTGGTGGCCTCATGATCATACGGTTGAGGTTTGATTCTCAGACCAAGCAGTGCATTGTGACCTTGAGCAAGACCATTTCACATTGCCCCTGTCCACACAACAAAAAAAGAATCAGTAACAACAGCTAGGGATTAACCTCACACAGGACTAGCATCTTGTCCAGAAGAGTCTTATACTCTTAGTCACTTAACACCAATGGAACAGACCTTAACATTTGAAATAACCAAAATATTTAACTAGTAACTATAACCAAAATATTAAATTAAACTACTAAAATAAGATTTTCAAACAGCACTTAGTCATCAGGAGGGAAGTAGGTAAAAGCGCCAAACTTGCTATCTTCAATTCGATGTTTGTGCCTACTCTTACCTATGGTCAGAAATTTTGGGTAATGACCAAAAGAACATGATTGTGAATATGAGTAGCCAAAACAGAGTCCTTTCGAAGATCATCCTTGAAGTAATGTTTCTCAATAGGGTGTGTAGCTCAGAGATCACAACTCCAGTACTACAGACATGTGGTTAATATATCTAAGGAAAGAATTGTTGGACAGAATTTTCAGGCAAAGCCAACCAGCAGTTGACCCTGAGGTAGACCACAAGCAGGATGGTGGGATAACATTCCTAAGCTCAGTTGATCTCATTTGGAGATGGCTGCTTCTGATAGGACCCCCTGGAAGGCATGTTTGAGGACTCTGCCCCCATGATCCTCTCAGGAATAAGCGGGTGAAGAGCAAGTTAATGAAAAGATTTCAGATATAAATTTGTGAAAGATTCAGAGAAGCTAGATGGGCAATTAAGGAAATTAGGGTAGATTTCTTTGGTTAATTTTAAAATATAATAAATATTCACCATAAAATTTCTTCAATAATTTAATATATTTTGATTTAGATTAATTATTTAGTTTGTTAAACCACAAACTAATGGAAGACAAAAAAAAAGTATATATCTGAAATTCTTTCAGTAAGCTGTTTGAAAATGTCATTTTAAGAATATATTCAATATTTTGATAATATTTTTGCTGTGTGCATCTGTTTTAGAATAGGTTTACCATATCCCTGTGTAAGAAACGAATAACAGGATCAAAACTATAAAGAGCACCTAGCCACAAAACAGTCTTAAAAAGACCCCATGATGAATACAAAGCCCTATATTATGCTCACAAAGCTAACCTCAGCTTTAACAGGGAACATGGCATTAAAGACATTTGTAGTTCGATAATAGTAAATATTTCAATAGTTATTACTGAATACACTCAATTGAAAGTCACACCATTTTTTTCTACGAAGATACAACATAAAAGTAATTTTATCTCCTGGACTTCCAAAACCTGAATTCAAATTACATACTGAGCAAAAAATATTGTATGTAAAATGAAGGTGCATCTTATCTGCTGGCACTATTTATACGCAAGTATATAATGTCTTTAATTTTAATAAGAGGATTTTAACATTACAAATAAGAATACCATTTTATATATAGAAGTATGTATGGATTCACAACTTTTGATGGTGTCGCAGGAGTGCCATCATGACTTGGACTCTTTAAACTTGGCAGAGCCCATATCACCTCTCCAGGTTTGAACACATCTGATTTCTTCCAGAGAAGGAGAGAAAGTGCTAGAGAGGAAGTGGGAAAGAAATATAAAGGAAGAATCAACCCCAGTAGTGGGCTAGTACTTTTCTTATCAGCCTCAAAAGGCGAAGTTGATCTCCGAGTATAGAGAGCCTGAACAAATACCACAAAGCATTCTATCTGACATTCTAACAACTCTGCCAATTTGCTGCCTTCCTATATATATATCTATATATCTATCTAAGAGACTGTGTTAAAGAATGGCAAAAAATAGGGAGAAGGAATTGGTAGATGTTTATAACAATATTACATCTGTATTAAGCAAATGGTGCCAATAAAAACCTGTGGTACCATTTTTATAGTTAGGGAGATATTTAAAAAAAAATAAAAAAAATTTATATCCATTTGCTTTTTGGGTGGGTTGGATTTTTTTTTTTTTATAAATTCTCATTGTTCTGAAACAAAATATATCAAGATTAATTATTTGTATATTCTCACAAGAATTTCTACAAATTCATTTTCTTGGTAGATCATCAATTTTTAAAAATTAAACAATTTAAAAATTTCTTGGAAAACATTTGGTTTTTATGTGTGTGTGTGTGTTATACATCTAGGATTGATTAACGAAACTCAATTTGTCAACTGAAGATGTATATATGTACATGTATGTGAATATATATGTGTATATGTTAGTGTGTGTGTATGTGTGTTATGCATCTAGGATTGATTAAAGAAACTCAGTTTGTCAACTCAAGATGTATAACAAAAGACTTCCAATATTGAGTTGTGCTCCCACCTCACCATCAGTAAATGTTTATTGTTATTTATAATTCTATAAATTAACAACTGTAACATTAACTATATATATATTTTATAATAGTAGAAAATTAATTTGTTCACAACAGTTGACTTGGTGAATCTGAATATGAAACTTTATAAAAACATTTCATCTTTTAAATTTATCAAATATAGTTTGGATCTTAAAATGGATCATAGATGAGAAGATTTTGGAATATTGATTTGTAAAAAAATATTTTTTTGTTTTGTTTTGATTACATTTTTCATGTGAAAGAGTTAACAAATTCCTACAATATTATGTTTGTCAATAAAAATATTTTCATCCATTTATGTCATAATCAGCAGTAAAAATAATTTTAAATAGAAATTCCAAAACAATATTTTGTAAATGATTTCTACAGAATTATTTCTGTAAAGATATAAGGAGCCAAATTATTGTAATCATTTCTTGATTTCTTCAAATTAGAAAAAAAATTTTCTTTAAATAAATTTTAACTAAGAAGACATACAGCTTCTTTTGAGCCATACACAGTGAAGCTTTCATGAAAAATAAAGTCCTACTTTGATTTTTTATCAATATTATTTCCCATGACACCATTGAGAGTAGTAGTAATAGTAGTAGTCGTCGTCGTCTTTGAGGAGAATCCAGTTATGACATGTTGACATGTTGCATCCTTTGGTTTCGATCGGTAGGTCTTGTGGAAATAGTCAGAGAAGAGAATGAGGAAAATAACTGCATAAAGAGCTATCCAGTAAGCAAACACTTTAGGGTAGTTGCAAGGAATAAACAGAAGTTGTGATGAATGGATAAAGACAAATATAAACTGTGTCTGGAAAGAGAACAAATAAGAAAATATCAGCAACAGAACAATTTATCCCTTCCATTTCTTTATTTCTAATAAGACACACTATGGCTTAATTTTGAAAATAACCAAGAAATTGGTAACATTGAGTAAAATACCTAACAGTGCTGCTATCAACTTCAAAGGCCCAGCCCTTTTATCAATATCAATATAATCCTCATCACCATTCAACATCTATTTTCCATGCTTGCATGAGTTAGACAGGTCAGATGTCCATGTCTTGCTCTCACATTCTATTCTGGCATAATTTCTATGACTGGAGGCCTGTCCTAATACTAACCACATCACAGCATGTACCAGAAAGGTTTTTTTCATGGTATCAACACTACTACCTGAGGAGGTGGACTGAGTGCCTTTTATCATTGCACCAGTACTGTGAATAGTTAGTCTTAATATGGTAGAAATTAAATCATTATCATCATTGTCGTTTTAACATCCACTTTCCCTGCTAGCAAGGGTTAGATGGGTCTACATCGACCAAGTCAGTACTGAAGTGGAACTGTTGATCTCCCAGATAGGCCAGGGATCTGTTCTTGCTTATGTATGGTCTCACATTCCACCGAGTGCACAGGAGAGGTTGTCATGTCTTTGACACAACTGAAGCTCCTCCCAACTCTTTGTTTGGCAAGATTGCTATGGCTGGATGCTTTTCCTATCACCAACCACTTTACAGGGTGTGTTTGTCATGTAAATCACCAACACGATGGAAATTATCATGTCTTTCCACTTGGCTAAAGATAATTCCAAACAACATCATTGCAAACATCTGATGTCAATACTTACTATTTGCATTGAAGTCATATACCGTTTCCACCAAAGATATTTTTTGAAACTGGGCCCAGCTGCTGATAGTCCATAATATGTATACATAACAAGATGGATAAATGAATTCAACATTGCATGGAAAGTTCCAAAACCACCTGGAAATAGAAAATCATTAAATAGCTTTTTATCTTAATGTAATTTTCAGATTTTGCAATAATGATGTTTTCTTTAAAAGGGCAGATCTGACTGTATAGGAAAGTAGAGGAAAGGACTATGAAAGCTATAAATGAATGGAAGAGGGGGGGGGGGGGAGGGCTCTAGGGCCAAAGAGTAAAGGGAGTGAGAAGGAGGGAGAGTGATAGGCTCTGGGCCTAGGGCGCGGTGGTGTTGGGGTTGTGCCATGCAGACAACGGCCAGCAACACCCACTGCAACAGCCACTCCACCTCTCGGGGTTCCTTCCTCAGATGGGCTGCTGACATTCCGATCTTGCAGAGGAGCTCGGCAGTAAGGATGTAAAATGTGTCTAATTATTATAAGTTCAGGTATGGCTATGTGGTTAAAAAGTTCACTTCGTAACCACATGGTATTCGGTTCTATTCCACTGCATGACACCATAGGTTGACCAATGTCTTGTAAATGAATTTGTAAAGAAGCCCATCGTGTGTTTGTGTTTATTCTTTCTACATTTTACATCACAGTATTCCAATACTCAGTTGTTAGACGTGCAAGGATTCATATATTACTTAATAATAGAAAAAAATGTGAGGTTTGGTGTCAGGAAGTGCGTCCTACAATGCCTCAAGAAAGTCTCGCCCAACCAATGCCAGCATGGGAAAACTGACATAAAACAGACGCTGAACTATAAGAAAATTTAAAGATCATCCAAGGGAGTTAACTATGCCGCCTAGTAGCAAATACGGCAAGTAATTTGCAAGGGGAGTAACTACTAGGGGTTTATAATAATTGTTTCTACTTTTTGGCACAAGGCCAGCAATTACTCAGTGTATTACTGGTACTTTATTTTATCGACCCCGTAAGGATGAAAGGCAAAGTTAACCTCGGCGGGATTTGAACTCAGATCATAAAGTGACCTAACTCTATGCTTCAAAGCATGGTCTCCGACTCTCTACCGATACTGCCAATTCACTGCCCTAGGGGTTTATAATAATAATAATAATAATGAAATTATTGTGTAGTGCTCAGGTGCACTACAACTCATCAAAGGTGCATGTATAGTACATAGAATAATGTACAAATGTCAGGAAAGTGAATAGTGTATGAGTCATGATATACATGTGTGCGTGTGAATGGAGGGGGAGTATTAGGTGTAGTGTTGGTGAATCTCAGGAAGCATGGAGGTTTTAAAGGGTGCAGTGTCTTGACAGCTAACAACTTATGCCGGGAGTTTTTTCCATGCTTCAGCAACTCTGAGCATGAAAAAATGTTTCCGAAAGTCATGGGAGATGTGCTGTTTTCTCACTTTGTTGGCATGCCCACGTGTGTTAGACACAAGGAAATCAAAAAGGTACTCAGGGTTGTTGTTGGCAAGATGGTTAATAATTTTGTGGGTGTTTACCAAGTCAGTTGCCAGACGTCGGGGCTTCAATGTATCCATGCCCAGGGAAGTAAGGCGTTCAGAGTATGGTAGGTTCAGAGGATGGAGGGTATTCGCTTGGTTGCATATATCTGACCAGTTTCCAGGCAGTCAATGTTCTGAGCAAGATAGGGGTTCCAGACTGGTGATGCAAATTCTAAGTGTGGCCGCACCATAGCCATGTACAGCCTTAAATAGATAGCTGGAGAGCGGCTAACAAAAGTCTTGCTGAGTGATGCTAAGACATCCTCAGCCCTTTTGACAATTTTAGAGACGTGCTTCGGCCAACGCAAATCACTGCTGACCGTAATGCCCAGGTCACGTTCACAAGAAGACTTCTTGATATTAGTGTTGTGGAGGGAGTATGTGGACGCTGGGTTTTTACTCCCAAAATGCATGGTGATACACTTGTCCACAGCTAGCTTGAGTTGCCAGTCTGAGATCCATTGTTGCATTGTGTCCAGGTCAGACTGCAAGCAAGATCTATAGTGTTCAGGATCTGTCCTTTTTATCTCAAGGTACAGCTTGATGTCATCTGCGTACTTTAGTACTGTGGCATTCTTTAAGTTGGCATCTATGTCATTAATATATGCCACAAACAAAAGGGGCCAAGAACAGATCCCTGTGGTACACCAGATGACATCTCATATGGTGAGGAATGCTGTCCCAGAACCGTGACTACCTCTCTTCGACTGAGAATGAAGGACTTCAACCAGTTAAAAAGATCATCCTTCACACCCATTGCAGAGAGTTTTGCCATAAGTCTTTTGTGTGGCACAGAATTGAAAGCTTTCGCAAAGTCAAGGTAAACAACATCCACCCATGAGCCGCCATCAGTGATCCGGGTGATGTCTTCAAGAAACTTGATAATTTGATCTCAGCAGATGGAGTTGGGGATAAATCCAAATTGCGAGGGCCGGATAAGACTGTGAGAGTTCCAGAAGTTCCAAAGTGTTTCTCTGACACAGGATTCCATCAGTTTGGCAATGCAACTAGTAAGACTGACTGGACGATAGTTCACAGGTGATGTATGGTCACCCTTTTTGAACAGAGGAATGACACTGGCAGTTTTCCACTGTTCTGGAGTAGCACCGTTGTTCAGACAGAATTGGAAGAAGCGTGATAGCTGGTGCAGAAGGAAGTACCCACCACATTTGAGAAGCAGGTACATAACACCATCAAGACCAGGAGAGGCATGGTTGCGTTTATTTTTAAGGCGATGTTGCAGCATTGCAGGTGTAAATTCCATAGTTGTAATAGAATCCGATGTCATAGGTCGTGGAGACGGTACACTCTGGTCTTCAATAGTGAAAATGCCTGCATAGCATTCAGCAATGAGTTCTGCGCATTCCTTGGGGTCGTCAGTAACCTGGCTTGTGTGGGAATTGCGAAGAGGACCAACTGGAGAGTGAGGCCTCTGCTTTGAGTGAACATACTTCCAGAACACCTTACTGTCAGGGCTGGTTGCTATGCGCTGCTCAAATTGAAGCACTGCCTTTTTTGTCACCTGCTTGAGATGGTTGGATGATTTATTTCGTTTTTTCCTATTGATATCTGACTTATGCAGTTTGTACTCACGTTCAGCATTACAACGTTCTTTTCTGGCAAGACGGACTGCTGCAGTCTCCCAAATTGCACTTTACGGATGTTTTTTCTGCTTACATGGTACCGATGCTGCACATGTTGTCCATATTTAGTTCAGCATGTTCTGGAGTACAGTGTTGACATCTCCAGAGTCGTAAAACTCAAGCCAGTTTGGATGTTGCAGCTCGGTGCAGTAACAGTTCCAGTCTGCTTTATTCCAGTCAAAGTGAGCAGCTTGGAGATGGTTGTGGTTCTTGTTACTGCCCATGAGGGATAGATTGGCAATGATCATAGCATGATCAGTGTCACCTAAAGGTTCCTCAGTAGTAACACTAATAACTGTTTCAGGAGTAGTGGTGAAGAGCAGATCCAAAGTGTTGCCACCTCTTGTTGGGGAGGTGACTACTTGGGACCAGTTCGAGTCCAGCACTAGCTCAAGGAAATCATTTGCACTTTGCGCCAATGAAAGGTTTCCCAGTCACTCTCAGGGTGATTGAAGTCCCCTGCAATAAAAACCTAAGTGGCTGTTTTCCTGGCAGCAGATCTGAGGATATCACAAAGTTGAGTGTCCTGATGGTAATTAGGGGGACGGTAAACGACTCCAAGTAGCAGTGTTGACAGAGTCATACGCAGAAAAATACCTCTTGCTGCGATTGGTTCAAATCAACACAAGGAATTGCTGAAAAATTTGACCGAACGTAGACCATTACACCACCACGACAACGATTAATGTGGTCTTTACAAAACAAGTTGTAGCCAGTTATGCTGAAAACCCCATCACAGAGTAAGGAATGTGCCCATGTTTCTGTGACTGTAATGAAGTCAGAGTCGATACTTTTGACGTAGGAGTCAAAAAGATGTATCTTATTGAATAGACTACGTGCATTCAAGGACAACAATTTGTACCTTGATTCCAGTCTATGATTATGTGCAGGGGATGGCAGATTGTTCTGATTTAGTTTCCCAGAGTGTTTTCAATTTTTTTTTATTGTCAGTTGTTGTGGCTACAGTGTTTTCAGACCAGCTGGTATCTCTTTTCCATGATTCGCCAGCCTTAATAAACTTCCATATCTGCCCATCATCTCGTAGGCTGAAGCTTTCATGTTCTGCCAAGTTGCACGTCGAAGAATGTTCGACCACATTGTCCAGGATTATAATATTGTAGTAACGATAGTGATGGTCTGTGTATTATGAGAGAACGTTGACCCACATACAATGATATGTCTAGATAATGTGGGTCAACGTTCTCTCATAATACACAGACCACCACAAACACTACAATGATATGTCTAGATAATGTGGGTCAACGTTCTCTCATAATACACAGACCACCACAAACACTACAATGATATGTCTAGATAATGTGGGTCAACATTCTCTCATAATACACAGACCACCACAAACAATACAATGATATGTCTAGATAATGTGGGTCAACGTTCTCTCATAATACACAGACCACCACAAAAACTACAATGATATGTCTAGATAATGTGGGTCAACGTTCTCTCATAATATATATATATATATATATATATAAATATATGTGTGTAGAAGTTCAATTTAAATTGTTGGGATACAACAAGCAAATATTTTTATAACTGATATAAAGCACTCAACAAATAATTGGAGTAGGGAGCTTCCAACAGTAATGGTTGCATTCTTTAAGAGTATGTCAATATTTATTTATAAAACTGCTCTATATTATATTTTATCTGATGAAAGCACACCATAATTTAACTTGGTGTCCTTGAAATATGTATAATGAAATAAATATGGTTTTATAAATATAGTTTCCATTTGTTAATATCGTATATATATATCATCATCACCGTTTTACGTCCGTTCTTCCACGCTAGCATGGGTTAGACGGGTTGTCCTGTTGTGGGCAGTGTCTGGTCGGCTGACCATGCCTTGCTCATACAGGAACTGATTTGGCTTGATTTCTACAGCTGGATGCCCTTCCTAACACCAACCTCATTTACAGTGAGTGCTGGGTGCTTTTTCGTGGCGCCTACACGTCCACTTTACAGTGTGGGCTGGGTGCTTTTTTTCCGTGGCACCTCCACGACCACCTTGCGGTGGAGGGTGTGGGGGCATATTGTCTATATGCTTCAGCTTGTACCCATGGGAGGTCGGGTACTCTGTATTACTGCGTGACGCCAGAGGTCACGGTCGTGTGTCATTGTCTTTGAGAGGTGTAATTGGGTAAGGTCGGCTTTTATCACCTCATCCCAGGTCATCTTGGGTCTCCCCACTCCGCGGTTTCCATCAACTTCTAGTGCTCTGCACCTTTTTATGCAGCTATCATCCTTCATACGCATCACATGTCCATACCAGCGCAACCGCCTCTCCTGCACACAGCATTTGATTCCTCTTATGCTCAGTCTCTCTCTCAATTCATTTATGCTTTGTCGTTCACGTATATTATTGTTACACATCCATCGGAGCATGCAGGCTTCGTTTCTCTCCAATCTACGTAAGTCTTCCACCTTCAGCGCCCAGGTCTCGCTACCATGCAACATCGCTGTTCGGATACACGCATCATACAGTCTGCCTTTCATTCTGAGGGAGAAGCCTTTCGCAGCTAGCAGTGGTAGTAGTTCCCTAAACTTCTTCCATCCCGTTCTTACCCTAGTTATTGCACTTTCTGAACACCCACCTCCGTTGCTAATTCGGTCACCTAGGTAGCAGAAGCTGTCAACTGTTTCTACAGGGCTCTCCCAGAGATTGGTGGTACTTGTTTCCTGTGGCTGTTTGCTGTCTCAGCACAGCTGCTGCATGTGAATCCTACATTCTTAATTAAGCTTCCTGAGATCCCGCTACATCTCTTGTGTACCCATTGTTTGCATTTGGGGCAGAGAATGGAGTTCCTACCTACACCTTTCCTACATACTGAGCAAGGCCATTTCTCTGAGGGGATCTGGGTTCTGTTTTCTCGTCTACTTACAAGGACCTTAGTCTTTGTCATGTTGACTTTGAGACCCTTTCTTTCTAGTCCCTGCTTCCAGGTTTGGAATTTCTTCTCTAGTTCTACCATAGATTCAGCTATGAGTGCGAGGTCATCAGCATACAGGAGTTCCCATGGGCATCCGGTCTTAAACTCCTCCGTTATTGCCTGCAGGACTATGATGAACAGGAGAGGGCTAAGAACAGAGCCCTGGTGGACCCCAACCTGTACGCTAAATTCCTCGCTATACTCATTGCTAATCCTAACTTTGCTGACTGCTCCCCTATACATGGCTTGTACCGCTTTCACAAGCCATTCATCTACTCCTAGTTTTCTAAGAGCCCACCAGATTACAGCACGTGGAACTCTGTCAAAGGCTTTCTCAAGGTCGACAAATGCCAAGTAGAGTGGCTTACTTTTAGCTAGGTACTTTTCCTGTAATTGCCTCACAAGGAAGAGGGCATCTTATATATATATCTTATATATATATATTGGAAAATGTGGGAGATCCTTGGTACAGTTAGGTATATTTGAAAAAAAGGAAAAGAATGACTTCACTTGTAGTGTTAAATAATTTGATTTAATTTTATAATATTATGAGTTGGTAGAGATAGTAAGTTCTTTAAAATTCTTCCCACCAAAGTTAAGTCATTCTTTGCTCTTTTTTCAAATATATATATATTGTAGTGCACCTGAGAATTGTACACAATAATTTTCTTTTTTCATTATTTCATATCATTAAGGCGGTGGATTGGCAGTAACGGTAGAGAGTTGGAAGCCATGCTTTGAAGCATAGAGTTACCTCCCTTTATGATCTGAGATCAAATCCCGCCAAGGATAACTTTGCCTTTCATCCTTACGGGGTCGATAAAATAAGGTACCAGTAATGCACTGGGTATTTGCTGGCCTTGTGCAAAAAGTAGAAACAATTATTTCATATCATTGTGGTGGTAGTGGTTGTGTATTATGAGAGCATTGACTCACATTGTCCAGGTATATATCATTGTAGAAGTGGTGGTGGTCTGTTTATTAGGAGACAGGGTTCTCCCATATTGTCCAGGAATATATCATTGTAGTAGTGGTGGTGGTCTGTCTATTAGGAGACAGGGTTCTCCTACATTGTCCAGGTATATATCATTGTAGTAGTGGTGGTGGTCTGTCTATTAGGAGACAGGGTTCTCCTACATTGTCCAGGTATATAACATTGTAGAAGTGGTGGTGGTCTGTCTATTAGGAGACAGGGTTCTCCTACATTGTCCAGGTATATATCATTGTAGTAGTGGTGGTCTGTCTATTAAGAGACAGGGTTCTCCCATATTGTCCAGGTATATATCATTGTAGAAGTGGTGGTGGTCTGTTTATTAGGAGACAGGGTTCTCCCATATTGTCCAGGTATATATCATTGTAGTAGTGGTGGTGGTCTGTCTATTAGGAGACAGGGTTCTCCTACATTGTCCAGGTATATATCATTGTAGTAGTGATGGTGGTCTGTTTATTAGGAGACAGGGTTTTTCTACATTGTCCAGGTATATATCATTGTAGTAGTGGTGGTGGTCTGTTTATTAGGAGACAGGGTTCTCCTACATTGTCCAGGTATATATCATTGTAGAAGCGGTGGTGGTCTGTTTATTAGGAGACAGGGTTCTCCTACATTGTCCAGGTATATATCATGGTAGTAGTGGTGGTGGTCTGTCTATTAGGAGACAGGGTTCTACCATATTGTCCAGGTATATATCATTGTAGTAGTGATGGTGGTCTGTTTATTAGGAGACAGGGTCTCCCATATTGTCCAGGTATATATCATGGTAGTAGTGATGGTGGTCTGTTTATTAGGAGACAGGGTCTCCCATATTGTCCAGGTATATATCATGGTAGTAGTGGTGGTGGTCTGTCTATTAGGAGACAGGGTTCTACCATATTGTCCAGGTATATATCATTGTAGTAGTGGTGGTGGTCTGTCTATTAGGAGACAGGGTTCTCCTACATTGTCCAGGTATATAACATTGTAGTAGTGATGGTGGTCTGTCTATTAGGAGACAGGGTTCTCCTACATTGTCCAGGTATATATCATTGTAGTAGTGGTGGTGGTCTGTCTATTAGGAGACAGGGTTCTCCCATATTGTCCAGGTATATATCATTGTAGTAGTGGTGGTGGTCTGTTTATTAGGAGACAGGGTTCTCCTACATTGTCCAGGTATATATCATTGTAGTAGTGGTGGTGGTCTGTCTATTAGGAGACAGGGTTCTCCTACATTGTCCAGGTATATATCATTGTAGTAGTGGTGGTGGTCTGTCTATTAGGAGACAGGGTTCTCCTACATTGTCCAGGTATATATCATTGTAGTAGTGGTGGTGGTCTGTTTATTAGGAGACAGGGTTCTCCTACATTGTCCAGGTATATATCATTGTAGAAGTGGTGGTGGTCTGTTTATTAGGAGACAGGGTTCTCCCATATTGTCCAGGTATATATCATTGTAGAAGTGGTGGTGGTCTGTTTATTAGGAGACAGGGTTCTCCTACATTGTCCAGGTATATATCATTGTAGTAGTGATGGTGGTCTGTTTATTAGGAGACAGGGTTTTTCTACATTGTCCAGGTATATATCATTGTAGTAGTGGTGGTGGTCTGTTTATTAGGAGACAGGGTTCTCCTACATTGTCCAGGTATATATCATTGTAGAAGCGGTGGTGGTCTGTTTATTAGGAGACAGGGTTCTCCTACATTGTCCAGGTATATATCATGGTAGTAGTGGTGGTGGTCTGTCTATTAGGAGACAGGGTTCTACCATATTGTCCAGGTATATATCATTGTAGTAGTGATGGTGGTCTGTTTATTAGGAGACAGGGTTCTACCATATTGTCCAGGTATATATCATTGTAGTAGTGATGGTGGTCTGTTTATTAGGAGACAGGGTCTCCCATATTGTCCAGGTATATATCATGGTAGTAGTGATGGTGGTCTGTTTATTAGGAGACAGGGTCTCCCATATTGTCCAGGTATATATCATGGTAGTAGTGGTGGTGGTCTGTCTATTAGGAGACAGGGTTCTACCATATTGTCCAGGTATATATCATTGTAGTAGTGGTGGTGGTCTGTCTATTAGGAGACAGGGTTCTCCTACATTGTCCAGGTATATAACATTGTAGTAGTGATGGTGGTCTGTCTATTAGGAGACAGGGTTCTCCTACATTGTCCAGGTATATATCATTGTAGTAGTGGTGGTGGTCTGTCTATTAGGAGACAGGGTTCTCCCATATTGTCCAGGTATATATCATTGTAGTAGTGGTGGTGGTCTGTTTATTAGGAGACAGGGTTCTCCTACATTGTCCAGGTATATATCATTGTAGTAGTGGTGGTGGTCTGTCTATTAGGAGACAGGGTTCTCCTACATTGTCCAGGTATATATCATTGTAGTAGTGGTGGTGGTCTGTCTATTAGGAGACAGGGTTCTCCTACATTGTCCAGGTATATATCATTGTAGTAGTGGTGGTGGTCTGTTTATTAGGAGACAGGGTTCTCCTACATTGTCCAGGTATATATCATTGTAGAAGTGGTGGTGGTCTGTTTATTAGGAGACAGGGTTCTCCTACATTGTCCAGGTATATATCATTGTAGTAGTGGTGGTGGTCTGTCTATTAGGAGACAGGGTTCGCCTACATTGTCCAGGTATATATCATTGTAGAAGTGGTGGTGGTCTGTTTATTAGGAGACAGGGTTCTCCTACATTGTCCAGGTATATATCATTGTAGTAGTGGTGGTGGTCTGTCTATTAGGAGACAGGGTTCTCCTACATTGTCCAGGTATATATCATTGTAGTAGTGGTGGTGGTCTGTTTATTAGGAGACAGGGTTCTCCTACATTGTCCAGGTATATATCATTGTAGTAGTGGTGGTGGTCTGTTTATTAGGAGACAGGGTTCTCCTACATTGTCCAGGTATATATCATTGTAGAAGTGGTGGTGGTCTGTTTATTAGGAGACAGGGTTCTCCTACATTGTCCAGGTATATATCATTGTAGAAGTGGTGGTGGTCTGTTTATTAGGAGACAGGGTTCTCCTACATTGTCCAGGTATATAACATTGTAGAAGTGGTGGTGGTCTGTTTATTAGGAGACAGGGTTCTCCCATATTGTCCAGGTATATAACATTGTAGAAGTGGTGGTGGTCTGTTTATTAGGAGACAGGGTTCTCCTACATTGTCCAGGTATATATCATTGTAGAAGTGGTGGTGGTCTGTTTATTAGGAGACAGGGTTCTCCCATATTGTCCAGGTATATAACATTGTAGAAGTGGTGGTGGTCTGTTTATTAGGAGACAGGGTTCTCCCATATTGTCCAGGTATATAACATTGTAGTAGTGATGGTGGTCTGTCTATCAGGAGACAGGGTTCTCCTACATTGTCCAGGTATATATCATTGTAGAAGTGGTGGTGGTCTGTTTATTAGGAGACAGGGTTCTCCCATATTGTCCAGGTATATATCATTGTAGTAGTGGTGGTGGTCTGTCTATTAGGAGACAGGGTTCTCCTACATTGTCCAGGTATATATCATTGTAGTAGTGATGGTGGTCTGTTTATTAGGAGACAGGGTTTTTCTACATTGTCCAGGTATATATCATTGTAGTAGTGGTGGTGGTCTGTTTATTAGGAGACAGGGTTCTCCTACATTGTCCAGGTATATATCATTGTAGAAGTGGTGGTGGTCTGTTTATTAGGAGACAGGGTTCTCCTACATTGTCCAGGTATATATCATGGTAGTAGTGGTGGTGGTCTGTCTATTAGGAGACAGGGTTATACCATATTGTCCAGGTATATATCATTGTAGTAGTGATGGTGGTCTGTTTATTAGGAGACAGGGTCTCCCATATTGTCCAGGTATATATCATGGTAGTAGTGATGGTGGTCTGTTTATTAGGAGACAGGGTTCTCCCATATTGTCCAGGTATATAACATTGTAGTAGTGATGGTGGTCTGTCTATCAGGAGACAGGGTTCTCCTACATTGTCCAGGTATATATCATTGTAGAAGTGGTGGTGGTCTGTTTATTAGGAGACAGGGTTCTCCTACATTGTCCAGGTATATATCATTGTAGTAGTGGTGGTGGTCTGTTTATTAGGAGACAGGGTTCTCCTACATTGTCCAGGTATATATCATTGTAGTAGTGGTGGTGGTCTGTTTATTAGGAGACAGGGTTCTCCTACATTGTCCAGGTATATATCATGGTAGTAGTGGTGGTGGTCTGTTTATTAGGAGACAGGGTTCTCCTACATTGTCCAGGTATATAACATTGTAGTAGTGGTGGTGGTCTGTCTATTAGGAGACAGGGTTCTCCTACATTGACCAGGTATATATCATTGTAGTAGTGGTGGTGGTCTGTCTATTAGGAGACAGGGTTCTCCTACATTGTCCAGGTATATATCATTGTAGTAGTGGTGGTGGTCTGTCTATTAGGAGACAGGGTTCTCCTATATTGTCCAGGTATATAACATTGTAGTAGTGGTGGTGGTCTGTCTATTAGGAGACAGGGTTCTCCTACATTGACCAGGTATATATCATTGTAGTAGTGGTGGTGGTGGTCTGTCTATTAGGAGACAGGGTTCTCCCATATTGTCCAGGTATATATCATTGTAGAAGTGGTGGTGGTCTGTCTATTAGGAGACAGGGTTCTCCTACATTGACCAGGTATATATCATTGTAGTAGTGGTGGTGGTCTGTCTATTAGGAGACAGGGTTCTCCCATATTGTCCAGGTATATATCATTGTAGAAGTGGTGGTGGTCTGTCTATTAGGAGACAGGGTTCTCCTACATTGTCCAGGTATATATCATTGTAGAAGTGGTGGTGGTCTGTTTATTAGGAGACAGGGTTCTCCCATATTGTCCAGGTATATATCATTGTAGAAGTGGTGGTGGTCTGTCTATTAGGAGACAGGGTACTCCTACATTGTCCAGGTATATATCATTGTAGTAGTGGTGGTGGTCTGTCTATTAGGAGACAGGGTCTCCCATATTGTCCAGGTATATATCATGGTAGTAGTGATGGTGGTCTGTCTATTAGGAGACAGGGTTCTCCCATATTGTCCAGGTATATAACATCGTAGTAGTGGTGGTGGTCTGTTTATTAGGAGACAGGGTTCTCCCATATTGTCCAGGTATATAACATCGTAGTAGTGGTGGTGGTCTGTTTATTAGGAGACAGGGTTCTCCCATATTGTCCAGGTATATATCATTGTAGTAGTGGTGGTGGTCTGTTTATTAGGAGACAGGGTTCTCCTACATTGTCCAGGTATATATCATTGTAGTAGTGGTGGTGGTCTGTTTATTAGGAGACAGGGTTCTCCTACATTGTCCAGGTATATATCATTGTAGAAGTGGTGGTGGTCTGTCTATTAGGAGACAGGGTTCTCCTACATTGTGCAGGTATATATCATTGTAGAAGTGGTGGTGGTCTGTCTATTAGGAGACAGGGTTCTCCTACATTGTCCAGGTATATATCATTGTAGAAGTGGTGGTGGTCTGTCTATTAGGAGACAGTGTACTCCTACATTGTCCAGGTATATATCATTGTAGTAGTGGTGGTGGTCTGTCTATTAAGAGACAGGGTTCTCCCATATTGTCCAGGTATATATCATTGTAGAAGTGGTGGTGGTCTGTTTATTAGGAGACAGGGTTCTCCCATATTGTCCAGGTATATATCATAGTAGAAGTGGTGGTGGTCTGTCTATTAGGAGACAGGGTACTCCTACATTGTCCAGGTATATATCATTGTAGTAGTGGTGGTGGTCTGTCTATTAGGAGACAGGGTTCTCCCATATTGTCCAGGTATATATCATTGTAGTAGTGGTGGTGGTCTGTCTATTAAGAGACAGGGTTCTCCCATATTGTCCAGGTATATATCATTGTAGAAGTGGTGGTGGTCTGTTTATTAGGAGACAGGGTTCTCCCATATTGTCCAGGTATATATCATAGTAGAAGTGGTGGTGGTCTGTCTATTAGGAGACAGGGTTCTCCCATATTGTCCAGGTATATATCATTGTAGTAGTGGTGGTGGTCTGTTTATTAGGAGACAGGGTTCTCCTACATTGTCCACGTATATATCATTGTAGTAGTGGTGGTGGTCTGTCTATTAGGAGACAGGGTTCTCCCATATTGTCCAGGTATATATCATTGTAGTAGTGGTGGTGGTCTGTTTATTAGGAGACAGGGTTCTCCTACATTGTCCAGGTATATATCATTGTAGAAGTGGTGGTGGTCTGTTTATTAGGAGACAGGGTTCTCCCATATTGTCCAGGTATATAACATTGTAGAAGTGGTGGTGGTCTGTTTATTAGGAGACAGGGTTCTCCCATATTGTCCAGGTATATAACATTGTAGTAGTGATGGTGGTCTGTCTATCAGTAGACAGGGTTCTCCTACATTGTCCAGGTATATATCATTGTAGAAGTGGTGGTGGTCTGTTTATTAGGAGACAGGGTTCTCCCATATTGTCCAGGTATATATCATTGTAGTAGTGGTCGTGGTCTGTCTATTAGGAGACAGGGTTCTCCTACATTGTCCAGGTATATATCATTGTAGTAGTGGTGGTGGTCTGTCTATTAGGAGACAGGGTTCTCCTACATTGTCCAGGTATATATCATTGTAGTAGTGATGGTGGTCTGTTTATTAGGAGACAGGGTTTTTCTACATTGTCCAGGTATATATCATTGTAGTAGTGGTGGTGGTCTGTTTATTAGGAGACAGGGTTCTCCTACATTGTCCAGGTATATATCATTGTAGAAGTGGTGGTGGTCTGTTTATTAGGAGACATGGTTCTCCTACATTGTCCAGGTATATATCATGGTAGTAGTGGTGGTGGTCTGTCTATTAGGAGACAGGGTTCTACCATATTGTCCAGGTATATATCATTGTAGTAGTGATGGTGGTCTGTTTATTAGGAGACAGGGTCTCCCATATTGTCCAGGTATATATCATGGTAGTAGTGATGGTGCTCTGTTTATTAGGAGACAGGGTTCTCCCATATTGTCCAGGTATATAACATTGTAGTAGTGATGGTGGTCTGTCTATCAGGAGACAGGGTTCTCCTACATTGTCCAGGTATATATCATTGTAGAAGTGGTGGTGGTCTGTTTATTAGGAGACAGGGTTCTCCTACATTGTCCAGGTATATATCATTGTAGTAGTGGTGGTGGTCTGTTTATTAGGAGACAGGGTTCTCCTACATTGTCCAGGTATATATCATTGTAGTAGTGGTGGTGGTCTGTCTATTAGGAGACAGGGTTCTCCTACATTGTCCAGGTATATAACATTGTAGTAGTGGTGGTGGTCTGTCTATTAGGAGACAGGGTTCTCCTACATTGTCCAGGTATATATCATTGTAGAAGTGGTGGTGGTCTGTTTATTAGGAGACAGGGTTCTCCCATATTGTCCAGGTATATATCATTGTAGAAGTGGTGGTGGTCTGTCTATTAGGAGACAGGGTACTCCTACATTGTCCAGGTATATATCATTGTAGTAGTGGTGGTGGTCTGTCTATTAGGAGACAGGGTTCTCCTACATTGTCCAGGTATATATCATTGTAGAAGTGGTGGTGGTCTGTCTATTAGGAGACTAGGAGACAGGGTCTCCCATATTGTCCAGGTATATATCATTGTAGTAGTGGTGGTGGTCTGTCTATTAGGAGACAGGGTTCTCCTACATTGTCCAGGTATATATCATTGTAGAAGTGGTGGTGGTCTGTCTATTAGGAGACTAGGAGACAGGGTCTCCCATATTGTCCAGGTATATATCATTGTAGTAGTGGTGGTGGTCTGTCTATTAGGAGACAGGGTTCTCCTACATTGTCCAGGTATATAACATTGTAGTAGTGGTGGTGGTCTGTCTATTAGGAGACAGGGTTCTCCCATATTGTCCAGGTATATATCATTGTAGTAGTGGTGGTGGTCTGTTTATTAGGAGACAGGGTTCTCCTACATTGTCCAGGTATATATCATTGTAGAAGTGGTGGTGGTCTGTCTATTAGGAGACAGGGTTCTCCTACATTGTGCAGGTATATATCATTGTAGAAGTGGTGGTGGTCTGTCTATTAGGAGACAGGGTTCTCCTACATTGTCCAGGTATATATCATTGTAGAAGTGGTGGTGGTCTGTCTATTAGGAGACAGGGTACTCCTACATTGTCCAGGTATATATCATTGTAGTAGTGGTGGTGGTCTGTCTATTAAGAGACAGGGTTCTCCAATATTGTCCAGGTATATATCATTGTAGTAGTGGTGGTGGTCTGTCTATTAAGAGACAGGGTTCTCCCATATTGTCCAGGTATATATCATTGTAGAAGTGGTGGTGGTCTGTTTATTAGGAGACAGGGTTCTCCCATATTGTCCAGGTATATATCATAGTAGAAGTGGTGGTGGTCTGTCTATTAGGAGACAGGGTTCTCCAATATTGTCCAGGTATATATCATTGTAGTAGTGGTGGTGGTCTGTTTATTAGGAGACAGGGTTCTCCTACATTGTCCACGTATATATCATTGTAGTAGTGGTGGTGGTCTGTCTATTAGGAGACAGGGTTCTCCCATATTGTCCAGGTATATATCATTGTAGAAGTGGTGGTGGTCTGTTTATTAGGAGACAGGGTTCTCCTACATTGTCCAGGTATATATCATTGTAGTAGTGGTGGTGGTCTGTCTATTAGGAGACAGGGTTCTCCTACATTGTCCAGGTATATAACATTGTAGTAGTGGTGGTGGTCTGTCTATTAGGAGACAGGGTTCTCCTACATTGACCAGGTATATATCATTGTAGTAGTGGTGGTGGTCTGTCTATTAGGAGACAGGGTTCTCCCATATTGTCCAGGTATATATCATTGTAGAAGTGGTGGTGGTCTGTCTATTAGGAGACAGGGTTCTCCTACATTGACCAGGTATATATCATTGTAGTAGTGGTGGTGGTCTGTCTATTAGGAGACAGGGTTCTCCCATATTGTCCAGGTATATATCATTGTAGAAGTGGTGGTGGTCTGTCTATTAGGAGACAGGGTTCTCCTACATTGTCCAGGTATATATCATTGTAGAAGTGGTGGTGGTCTGTTTATTAGGAGACAGGGTTCTCCCATATTGTCCAGGTATATATCATTGTAGAAGTGGTGGTGGTCTGTCTATTAGGAGACAGGGTACTCCTACATTGTCCAGGTATATATCATTGTAGTAGTGGTGGTGGTCTGTCTATTAGGAGACAGGGTTCTCCCATATTGTCCAGGTATATATCATTGTAGTAGTGGTGGTGGTCTGTTTATTAGGAGACAGGGTTCTCCTACATTGTCCAGGTATATATCATTGTAGTAGTGGTGGTGGTCTGTTTATTAGGAGACAGGGTTCTCCTACATTGTCCAGGTATATATCATTGTAGAAGTGGTGGTGGTCTGTCTATTAGGAGACAGGGTTCTCCTACATTGTGCAGGTATATATCATTGTAGAAGTGGTGGTGGTCTGTCTATTAGGAGACAGGGTTCTCCTACATTGTCCAGGTATATATCATTGTAGAAGTGGTGGTGGTCTGTCTATTAGGAGACAGGGTACTCCTACATTGTCCAGGTATATATCATTGTAGTAGTGGTGGTGGTCTGTCTATTAAGAGACAGGGTTCTCCAATATTGTCCAGGTATATATCATTGTAGTAGTGGTGGTGGTCTGTCTATTAAGAGACAGGGTTCTCCCATATTGTCCAGGTATATATCATTGTAGAAGTGGTGGTGGTCTGTTTATTAGGAGACAGGGTTCTCCCATATTGTCCAGGTATATATCATAGTAGAAGTGGTGGTGGTCTGTCTATTAGGAGACAGGGTTCTCCAATATTGTCCAGGTATATATCATTGTAGTAGTGGTGGTGGTCTGTTTATTAGGAGACAGGGTTCTCCTACATTGTCCACGTATATATCATTGTAGTAGTGGTGGTGGTCTGTCTATTAGGAGACAGGGTTCTCCCATATTGTCCAGGTATATATCATTGTAGTAGTGGTGGTGGTCTGTTTATTAGGAGACAGGGTTCTCCTACATTGTCCAGGTATATATCATTGTAGTAGTAGTGGTGGTGGTCTGTTTATTAGGAGACAGGGTTCTCCTACATTGTCCAGGTATATATCATTGTAGTAGTGGTGGTGGTCTGTCTATTAGGAGACAGGGTTCTCCTACATTGTCCAGGTATATAACATTGTAGAAGTGGTGGTGGTCTGTTTATTAGGAGACAGGGTTCTCCCATATTGTCCAGGTATATATCATTGTAGAAGTGGTGATGGTCTGTTTATTAGGAGACAGGGTTCTCCTACATTGTCCAGGTATATAACATTGTAGAAGTGGTGGTGGTCTGTTTATTAGGAGACAGGGTTCTCCCATATTGTCCAGGTATATATCATTGTAGAAGTGGTGGTGGTCTGTTTATTAGGAGACAGGGTTCTCCTACATTGTCCAGGTATATGACATTGTAGAAGTGGTGGTGGTCTGTTTAATAGGAGACAGGGTTCTCCTACATTGTCCAGGTATATATCATTGTAGTAGTGGTGGTGGTCTGTTTATTAGGAGACAGGGTTCTCCTACATTGTCCAGGTATATATCATTGTAGTAGTGGTGGTGGTCTGTTTATTAGGAGACAGGGTTCTCCCATATTGTCCAGGTATATATCATTGTAGTAGTGGTGGTGGTGGTCTGTCTATTAGGAGACAGGGTTCTCCTACATTGTCCAGGTATATATCATTGTAGTAGTGGTGGTGGTCTGTCTATTAGGAGACAGGGTTTTCCTACATTGTCCAGGTATATATCATTGTAGAAGTGGTGGTGGTCTGTCTATTAGGAGACAGGGTTCTCCTACATTGTCCAGGTATATATCATTGTAGTAGTGGTGGTGGTCTGTCTATTAGGAGACAGGGTTCTCCCATATTGTCCAGGTATATATCATTGTAATAGTGGTGGTGGTCTGTCTATTAGGAGACAGGGTACTCCTACATTGTCCAGGTATATATCATTGTAGAAGTGGTGGTGGTCTGTTTATTAGGAGACAGGTTTCTCCTACATTGTCCAGGTATATATCATTGTAGAAGTGGTGGTGGTCTGTTTATTAGGAGACAGGGTTCTCCTACATTGTCCAGGTATATATCATTGTAGAAGTGGTGGTGGTGTGTCTATTAGGAGACAGGGTTCTCCTACATTGTCCAGGTATATATCATTGTAGTAGTGGTGGTGGTCTGTCTATTAGGAGACAGGGTTCTCCTACATTGACCAGGTATATATCATTGTAGTAGTGGTGGTGGTCTGTCTATTAGGAGACAGGGTTCTCCCATATTGTCCAGGTATATATCATTGTAGAAGTGGTGGTGGTCTGTCTATTAGGAGACAGGGTTCTCCTACATTGTCCAGGTATATATCATTGTAGAAGTGGTGGTGGTCTGTTTATTAGGAGACAGGGTTCTCCCATATTGTCCAGGTATATATCATTGTAGAAGTGGTGGTGGTCTGTTTATTAGGAGACAGGGTTCTCCCATATTGTCCAGGTATATATCATTGTAGAAGTGGTGGTGGTCTGTTTATTAGGAGACAGGGTTCTCCCATATTGTCCAGGTATATATCATTGTAGAAGTGGTGGTGGTCTGTTTATTAGGAGACAGGGTTCTCCCATATTGTCCAGGTATATATCATTGTAGAAGTGGTGGTGGTCTGTCTATTAGGAGACAGGGTACTCCTACATTGTCCAGGTATATATCATTGTAGTAGTGGTGGTGGTCTGTCTATTAGGAGACAGGGTCTCCCATATTGTCCAGGTATATATCATGGTAGTAGTGATGGTGGTCTGTCTATTAGGAGACAGGGTTCTCCCATATTGTCCAGGTATATATCATTGTAGAAGTGGTGGTGGTCTGTCTATTAGGAGACAGGGTTCTCCCATATTGTCCAGGTATATATCATTGTAGAAGTGGTGGTGGTCAGTCTATTAGGAGACAGGGTTCTCCCATATTGTCCAGGTATATATCATTGTAGTAGTGGCGGTGGTCTGTCTATCAGGAGACAGGGTTTTCCTACATTGTCCAGGTATATATCATTGTAGAAGTGGTGGTGGTCTGTTTATTAGGAGACAGGGTTCTCCTACATTGTCCAGGTATATATCATTGTAGTAGTGGTGGTGGTCTGTTTATTAGGAGACAGGGTTCTCCTACATTGACCAGGTATATATCATTGTAGAAGTGGTGGTGGTCTGTTTATTAGGAGACAGGGTTCTCCCATATTGTCCAGGTATATATCATAGTAGAAGTGGTGGTGGTCTGTCTATTAGGAGACAGGGTTCTCCCATATTGTCCAGGTATATATCATTGTAGTAGTGGTGGTGGTCTGTCTATTAGGAGACAGGGTTCTCCCATATTGTCCAGGTATATATCATTGTAGTAGTGGTGGTGGTCTGTTTATTAGGAGACAGGGTTCTCCTACATTGTCCAGGTATATATCATTGTAGTAGTGGTGGTGGTCTGTCTATTAGGAGACAGGGTTCTCCCATATTGTCCAGGTATATATCATTGTAGTAGTGGTGGTGGTCTGTCTATTAGGAGACAGGGTTCTCCTACATTGTCCAGGTATATATCATTGTAGTAGTGGTGGTGGTCTGTTTATTAGGAGACAGGGTTCTCCTACATTGTCCAGGTATATATCATTGTAGAAGTGGTGGTGGTCTGTTTATTAGGAGACAGGGTTCTCCTACATTGTCCAGGTATATAACATTGTAGAAGTGGTGGTGGTCTGTTTATTAGGAGACAGGGTTCTCCCATATTGTCCAGGTATATATCATTGTAGAAGTGGTGATGGTCTGTTTATTAGGAGACAGGGTTCTCCTACATTGTCCAGGTATATAACATTGTAGAAGTGGTGGTGGTCTGTTTATTAGGAGACAGGGTTCTCCCATATTGTCCAGGTATATATCATTGTAGAAGTGGTGGTGGTCTGTTTATTAGGAGACAGGGTTCTCCTACATTGTCCAGGTATATAACATTGTAGAAGTGGTGGTGGTCTGTTTATTAGGAGACAGGGTTCTCCCATATTGTCCAGGTATATAACATTGTAGAAGTGGTGGTGGTCTGTTTATTAGGAGACAGGGTTCTCCTACATTGTCCAGGTATATATCATTGTAGTAGTGGTGGTGGTCTGTTTATTAGGAGACAGGGTTCTCCTACATTGTCCAGGTATATATCATTGTAGTAGTGGTGGTGGTCTGTCTATTAGGAGACAGGGTTCTCCCATATTGTCCAGGTATATATCATTGTAATAGTGGTGGTGGTCTGTCTATTAGGAGACAGGGTACTCCTACATTGTCCAGGTATATATCATTGTAGAAGTGGTGGTGGTCTGTTTATTAGGACACAGGGTTCTCCTACATTGTCCAGGTATATATCATTGTAGAAGTGGTGGTGGTCTGTTTATTAGGAGACAGGGTTCTCCTACATTGTCCAGGTATATATCATTGTAGAAGTGGTGGTGGTGTGTCTATTAGGAGACAGGGTCTCCCATATTGTCCAGGTATATATCATGGTAGTAGTGATGGTGGTCTGTCTATTAGGAGACAGGGTTCTCCCATATTGTCCAGGTATATATCATTGTAGAAGTGGTGGTGGTCTGTTTATTAGGAGACAGGGTTCTCCTACATTGTCCAGGTATATATCATTGTAGAAGTGGTGGTGGTCTGTCTATTAGGAGACAGGGTTCTCCCATATTGTCCAGGTATATATCATTGTAGTAGTGGTGGTGGTCTGTTTATTAGGAGACAGGGTTCTCCTACATTGTCCAGGTATATATTATTGTAGAAGTGGTGGTCGTCTGTCTATTAGGAGACAGGGTTCTCCCATATTGTCCAGGTATATATCATTGTAGTAGTGGTGGTGGTCTGTCTATTAAGAGACAGGGTTCTCCCATATTGTCCAGGTATATATCATTGTAGAAGTGGTGGTGGTCTGTTTATTAGGAGACAGGGTTCTCCCATATTGTCCAGGTATATATCATAGTAGAAGTGGTGGTGGTCTGTCTATTAGGAGACAGGGTCTCCCATATTGTCCAGGTATATATCATTGTAGTAGTGGTGGTGGTCTGTCTATTAGGAGACAGGGTTCTCCTACATTGTCCAGGTATATATCATTGTAGTAGTGGTGGTGGTCTGTCTATTAGGAGACAGGGTTCTCCTACATTGTCCAGGTATATAACATTGTAGTAGTGGTGGTGGTCTGTCTATTAGGAGACAGGGTTCTCCTACATTGTCCAGGTATATAACATTGTAGTAGTGATGGTGGTCTGTCTATTAGGAGACAGGGTTCTCCCATATTGTCCAGGTATATATCATTGTAGTAGTGGTGGTGGTCTGTCTATTAGGAGACAGGGTTCTCCCATATTGTCCAGGTATATATCATTGTAGTAGTGGCGGTGGTCTGTCTATCAGGAGACAGGGTTTTCCTACATTGTCCAGGTATATATCATTGTAGTAGTGGTGGTGGTCTGTCTATTAGGAGACAGGGTTCTCCCATATTGTCCAGGTATATAACATTGTAGAAGTGGTGGTGGTCTGTTTATTAGGAGACAGGGCTCTCCTACATTGTCCAGGTATATAAAATTGTAGAAGTGGTGGTGGTCTGTTTATTAGGAGACAGGGTTCTCCCATATTGTCCAGGTATATAACATTGTAGAAGTGGCGGTGGTCTGTTTATTAGGAGACAGGGTTCTCCTACATTGTCCAGGTATATATCATTGTAGAAGTGGTGGTGGTCTGTTTATTAGGAGACAGGGTTCTCCTACATTGTCCAGGTATATATCATTGTAGTAGTGGTGGTGATCTGTTTATTAGGAGACAGGGTTCTCCTACATTGTCCAGGTATATATCATTGTAGAAGTGGTGGTGGTCTGTCTATTAGGAGACAGGGTACTCCTACATTGTCCAGGTATATATCATTGTAGTAGTGGTGGTGGTGGTCTGTCTATTAGGAGACAGGGTTCTCCTACATTGTCCAGGTATATATCATTGTAGTAGTGGTGGTGGTCTGTTTATTAGGAGACATGGTTCTCCTACATTGTCCAGGTATATAACATTGTAGAAGTGGTGATGGTCTGTCTATTAGGAGACAGGGTTCTCCTACATTGTCCAGGTATATAACATTGTAGAAGTGGTGGAGGTCTGTCTATTAGGAGACAGGGTTCTCCTACATTGTCCAGGTATATAACATTGTAGTAGTGGTGGTGGTCTGTTTATTAGGAGACAGGGTTCTCCTACATTGTCCAGGTATATAACATTGTAGAAGTGGTGGTGGTCTGTTTATTAGGAGACAGGGTTCTCCTACATTGTCCAGGTATATATCATGGTAGTAGTGGTGGTGGTCTGTCTATTAGGAGACAGGGTTCTCCCATATTGTCCAGGTATATATCATTGTAGAATGGTGGTGGTCTGTTTATTAGGAGACAGGGTTCTCCTACATTGTCCAGGTATATAACATTGTAGAAGTGGTGGTGGTCTGTTTATTAGGAGACAGGGTTCTCCCATATTGTCCAGGTATATAACATTGTAGAAGTGGTGGTGGTCTGTTTATTAAGAGACAGGGTTTCTCCTACATTGTCCAGGTATATATCATTGTAGTAGTGGTGGTGGTCTGTCTATTAGGAGACAGGGTTCTCCCATATTGTCCAGGTATATATCATTGTAGAATGGTGGTGGTCTGTTTATTAGGAGACAGGGTTCTCCTACATTGTCCAGGTATATATCATTGTAGTAGTGGTGGTGGTCTGTTTATTAGGAGACAGGGTCCTCCCATATTGTCCAGGTATATATCATTGTAGAAGTGGTGGTGGTCTGTCTATTAGGAGACAGGGTTCTCCTACATTGTCCAGGTATATATCATTGTAGTAGTGGTGGTGGTCTGTCTATTAGGAGACAGGGTTCTCCTACATTGTCCAGGTATATATCATTGTAGTAGTGGTGGTGGTCTGTCTATTAGGAGACAGGGTTCTCCTACATTGTCCAGGTATATATCATTGTAGAAGTGGTGGTGGTCTGTCTATTAGGAGACAGGGTTTTCATACATTGTCCAGGTATATATCATTGTAGTAGTGGTGGTGGTCTGTCTATTAGGAGACAGGGTTTTCCTACATTGTCCAGGTATATATCATTGTAGTAGTGGTGGTGGTCTGTCTATTAGGAGACAGGGTTTTCCTACATTGTCCAGGTATATATCATTGTAGTAGTGGTGGTGGTCTGTCTATTAGGAGACAGGGTTCTCCTACATTGTCCAGGTATATATCATTGTAGTAGTGGTGGTGGTCTGTCTATTAGGAGACAGGGTCTCCCATATTGTCCAGGTATATATCATGATAGTAGTGGTGGTGGTCTGTCTATTAGGAGACAGGGTTCTCCTACATTGTCCAGGTATATATCATTGTAGTAGTGGTGGTGGTCTGTCTATTAGGAGACAGGGTTCTCCCATATTGTCCAGGTATATATCATGATAGTAGTGGTGGTGGTCTGTCTATTAGGAGACAGGGTTCTCCTACATTGTCCAGGTATATATCATTGTAGTAGTGGTGGTGGTCTGTCTATTAGGAGACAGGGTCTCCCATATTGTCCAGGTATATATCATGATAGTAGTGGTGGTGGTCTGTCTATTAGGAGACAGGGTTCTCCCATATTGTCCAGGTATATATCATGATAGTAGTGGTGGTGGTCTGTCTATTAGGAGACAGGGTTCTCCTACATTGTCCAGGTATATATCATTGTAGTAGTGGTGGTGGTCTGTCTATTAGGAGACAGGGTCTCCCATATTGTCCAGGTATATATCATGATAGTAGTGGTGGTGGTCTGTCTATTAGGAGACAGGGTTCTCCTACATTGTCCAGGTATATATCATTGTAGTAGTGGTGGTGGTCTGTCTATTAGGAGACAGGGTTCTCCTACATTGTCCAGGTATATATCATTGTAGTAGTGGTGGTGGTCTGTCTATTAGGAGACAGGGTTCTCCTACATTGTCCAGGTATATATCATTGTAGTAGTGGTGGTGGTCTGTCTATTAGGAGACAGGGTTCTCCCATATTGTCCAGGTATATATCATGGTAGTAGTGGTGGTGGTCTGTCTATTAGGAGACAGGGTTCTCCTACATTGTCCAGGTATATATCATTGTAGAAGTGGTGGTGGTCTGTCTATTAGGAGACAGGGTTTTCCTACATTGTCCAGGTATATATCATTGTAGTAGTGGTGGTGGTCTGTCTATTAAGAGACAGGGTTCTCCCATATTGTCCAGGTATATAACATTGTAGTAGTGGTGGTGGTCTGTCTATTAGGAGACAGGGTTCTCCCATATTGTCCAGGTATATATCATTGTAGAAGTGGTGGTGGTCTGTTTATTAGGAGACAGGGTTCTCCTACATTGTCCAGGTATATATCATTGTAGTAGTGGTGGTGGTCTGTCTATTAGGAGACAGGGTTCTCCTACATTGTCCAGGTATATATCATTGTAGTAGTGGTGGTGGTCTGTTTATTAGGAGACAGGGTACTCCTACATTGTCCAGGTATATATCATTGTAGAAGTGGTAGTGGTCTGTCTATTAGGAGACAGGGTACTCCTACATTGTCCAGGTATATATCATTGTAGAAGTGGTGGTGGTCTGTTTATTAGGAGACAAGGTTCTCCTACATTGTCCAGGTATATATCATTGTAGAAGTGGTGGTGGTCTGTCTATTAGGAGACAGGGTTCTCCTACATTGTCCAGGTATATATCATTGTAGAAGTGGTGGTGGTCTGTTTATTAGGAGACAGGGTTCTCCTACATTGTCCAGGTATATATCATTGTAGTAGTGGTGGTGGTCTGTTTATTAGGAGACAGGGTTCTCCTACATTGTCCAGGTATATATCATTGTAGAAGTGGTGGTGGTCTGTCTATTAGGAGACAGGGTCTCCCATATTGTCCAGGTATATATCATTGTAATAGTGGTGGTGGTCTGTCTATTAGGAGACAGGGTCTCCCATATTGTCCAGGTATATATCATTGTAATAGTGGTGGTGGTCTGTCTATTAGGAGACTAGGAGACAGGGTCTCCCATATTGTCCAGGTATATATCATTGTAGTAGTGGTGGTGGTCTGTCTATTAGGAGACAGGGTTCTCCTACATTGTCCAGGTATATATCATTGTAGAAGTGGTGGTGGTCTGTCTATTAGGAGACAGGGTTCTCCTACATTGTCCAGGTATATATCATTGTAGTAGTGGTGGTGGTCTGTCTATTAGGAGACAGGGTTCTCCTACATTGTCCAGGTATATATCATTGTAGTAGTAGTGGTGGTCTGTCTATTAGGAGACAGGGTTCTCCTACATTGTCCAGGTATATATCATTGTAGAAGTGGTGGTGGTCTGTTTATTAGGAGACAGGGTTCTCCCATATTGTCCAGGTATATATCATTGTAGTAGTGGTGGTGGTCTGTCTATTAGGAGACAGGGTTCTCCTACATTGTCCAGGTATATATCATTGTAGAAGTGGTGGTGGTCTGTCTATTAGGAGACAGGGTCTCCCATATTGTCCAGGTATATATCATTGTAGTAATGGTGGTGGTCTGTCTATTAGGAGACAGGGTTCTCCTACATTGTCCAGGTATATATCATTGTAGTAGTGGTGGTGGTCTGTCTATTAGGAGACAGGGTTCTCCTACATTGTCCAGGTATATAACATTGTAGTAGTGGTGGTGGTCTGTCTATTAGGAGACAGGGTTCTCCTACATTGTCCAGGTATATATCATTGTAGTAGTGATGGTGGTCTGTCTATTAGGAGACAGGGTTCTCCCATATTGTCCAGGTATATATCATTGTAGTAGTGGTGGTGGTCTGTCTATTAGGAGACAGGGTTCTCCCATATTGTCCAGGTATATATCATTGTAGTAGTGGTGGTGGTCTGTCTATTAGGAGACAGGGTTTTCCTACATTGTCCAGGTATATATCATTGTAGAAGTGGTGGTGGTCTGTTTATTAGGAGACAGGGTTCTCCCATATTGTCCAGGTATATATCATTGTAGTAGTGGTGGTGGTCTGTTTATTAGGAGACAGGGCTCTCCTACATTGTCCAGGTATATAACATTGTAGAAGTGGAGGTGGTCTGTTTATTAGGAGACAGGGTTCTCCCATATTGTCCAGGTATATAACATTATAGAAGTGGCGGTGGTCTGTTTATTAGGAGACAGGGTTCTCCTACATTGTCCAGGTATATATCATTGTAGAAGTGGTGGTGGTCTGTTTATTAGGAGACAGGGTTCTCCTACATTGTCCAGGTATATATCATTGTAGTAGTGGTGGTGGTCTGTTTATTAGGAGACACGGTTCTCCTACATTGTCCAGGTATATATCATTGTAGAAGTGGTGGTGGTCTGTCTATTAGGAGACAGGGTACTCCTACATTGTCCAGGTATATATCATTGTAGTAGTGGTGGTGGTGGTCTGTCTATTAGGAGACAGGGTTCTCCTACATTGTCCAGGTATATATCATGGTAGTAGTGGTGGTGGTCTGTCTATTAGGAGACAGGGTTCTCCCATATTGTCCAGGTATATATCATTGTAGAATGGTGGTGGTCTGTTTATTAGGAGACAGGGTTCTCCTACATTGTCCAGGTATATAACATTGTAGAAGTGGTGGTGGTCTGTTTATTAGGAGACAGGGTTCTCCCATATTGTCCAGGTATATAACATTGTAGAAGTGGTGGTGGTCTGTTTATTAAGAGACAGGGTTCTCCTACATTGTCCAGGTATATATCATTGTAGTAGTGGTGGTGGTCTGTCTATTAGGAGACAGGGTTCTCCCATATTGTCCAGGTATATATCATTGTAGAATGGTGGTGGTCTGTTTATTAGGAGACAGGGTTCTGCTACATTGTCCAGGTATATATCATTGTAGTAGTGGTGGTGGTCTGTTTATTAGGAGACAGGGTTCTCCCATATTGTCCAGGTATATATCATTGTAGTAGTGGTGGTGGTCTGTCTATTAGGAGACAGGGTTCTCCTACATTGTCCAGGTATATATCATTGTAGTAGTGGTGGTGGTCTGTGTATTAGGAGACAGGGTTCTCCTACATTGTCCAGGTATATATCATTGTAGTAGTGGTGGTGGTCTGTCTATTAGGAGACAGTGTTCTCCCATATTGTCCAGGTATATATCATAGTAGAAGTGGTGGTGGTCTGTCTATTAGGAGACAGGGTACCCCTACATTGTCCAGCTATATATCATTGTAGTAGTGGTGGTGGTCTGTCTATTAGGAGACAGGGTACCCCTACATTGTCCAGGTATATATCATTGTAGTAGTGGTGGTGGTCTGTCTATTAGGAGACAGGGTTCTCCTACATTGACCAGGTATATATCATTGTAGTAGTGGTGGTGGTCTGTCTATTAGGAGACAGGGTTCTCCTACATTGACCAGGTATATATCATTGTAGAAGTGGTGGTGGTCTGTCTATTAGGAGACAGGGTTCTCCCATATTGTCCAGGTATATATCATTGTAGAAGTGGTGGTGGTCTGTTTATTAGGAGACAGGGTTCTCCTACATTGTCCAGGTATATATCATTGTAGTAGTGGTGGTGGTCTGTTTATTAGGAGACAGGGTTCTCCTACGTTGTCCAGGTATATATCATTGTAGAAGTGGTGGTGGTCTGTCTATTAGGAGACAGGGTACTCCTACATTGTCCAGGTATATATCATTGTAGTAGTGGTGGTGGTGGTCTGTCTATTAGGAGACAGGGTTCTCCTACATTGTCCAGGTATATATCATTGTAGTAGTGGTGGTGGTCTGTTTATTAGGAGACAGGGTTCTCCTACATTGTCCAGGTATATAACATTGTAGTAGTGGTGGTGGTCTGTCTATTAAGAGACAGGGTTCTCCCATATTGTCCAGGTATATAACATTGTAGTAGTGGTGGTGGTCTGTCTATTAGGAGACAGGGTTCTCCCATATTGTCCAGGTATATATCATTGTAGAAGTGGTGGTGGTCTGTTTATTAGGAGACAGGGTTCTCCTACATTGTCCAGGTATATATCATTGTAGTAGTGGTGGTGGTCTGTCTATTAGGAGACAGGGTTCTCCTACATTGTCCAGGTATATATCATTGTAGTAGTGGTGGTGGTCTGTTTATTAGGAGACAGGGTACTCCTACATTGTCCAGGTATATATCATTGTAGAAGTGGTAGTGGTCTGTCTATTAGGAGACAGGGTACTCCTACATTGTCCAGGTATATATCATTGTAGAAGTGGTGGTGGTCTGTTTATTAGGAGACAAGGTTCTCCTACATTGTCCAGGTATATATCATTGTAGAAGTGGTGGTGGTCTGTCTATTAGGAGACAGGGTTCTCCTACATTGTCCAGGTATATATCATTGTAGAAGTGGTGGTGGTCTGTTTATTAGGAGACAGGGTTCTCCTACATTGTCCAGGTATATATCATTGTAGTAGTGGTGGTGGTCTGTTTATTAGGAGACAGGGTTCTCCTACATTGTCCAGGTATATATCATTGTAGAAGTGGTGGTGGTCTGTCTATTAGGAGACAGGGTCTCCCATATTGTCCAGGTATATATCATTGTAATAGTGGTGGTGGTCTGTCTATTAGGAGACAGGGTCTCCCATATTGTCCAGGTATATATCATTGTAATAGTGGTGGTGGTCTGTCTATTAGGAGACTAGGAGACAGGGTCTCCCATATTGTCCAGGTATATATCATTGTAGTAGTGGTGGTGGTCTGTCTATTAGGAGACAGGGTTCTCCTACATTGTCCAGGTATATATCATTGTAGAAGTGGTGGTGGTCTGTCTATTAGGAGACAGGGTTCTCCTACATTGTCCAGGTATATATCATTGTAGTAGTGGTGGTGGTCTGTCTATTAGGAGACAGGGTTCTCCTACATTGTCCAGGTATATATCATTGTAGTAGTGGTGGTGGTCTGTCTATTAGGAGACAGGGTTCTCCTACATTGTCCAGGTATATATCATTGTAGAAGTGGTGGTGGTCTGTCTATTAAGAGACAGGGTTCTCCCATATTGTCCAGGTACATATCATAGTAGAAGTGGTGGTGGTCTGTCTATTAAGAGACAGGGTTCTCACATATTGTCCAGGTATATATCATTGTAGAAGTGGTGGTGGTCTGTTTATTAGGAGACAGGGTTCTCCCATATTGTCCAGGTATATATCATTGTAGTAGTGGTGGTGGTCTGTCTATTAGGAGACAGGGTTCTCCTACATTGTCCAGGTATATATCATTGTAGAAGTGGTGGTGGTCTGTCTATTAGGAGACAGGGTCTCCCATATTGTCCAGGTATATATCATTGTAGTAATGGTGGTGGTCTGTCTATTAGGAGACAGGGTTCTCCTACATTGTCCAGGTATATATCATTGTAGTAGTGGTGGTGGTCTGTCTATTAGGAGACAGGGTTCTCCTACATTGTCCAGGTATATAACATTGTAGTAGTGGTGGTGGTCTGTCTATTAGGAGACAGGGTTCTCCTACATTGTCCAGGTATATATCATTGTAGTAGTGATGGTGGTCTGTCTATTAGGAGACAGGGTTCTCCCATATTGTCCAGGTATATATCATTGTAGTAGTGGTGGTGGTCTGTCTATTAGGAGACAGGGTTCTCCCATATTGTCCAGGTATATATCATTGTAGTAGTGGTGGTGGTCTGTCTATTAGGAGACAGGGTTTTCCTACATTGTCCAGGTATATATCATTGTAGAAGTGGTGGTGGTCTGTTTATTAGGAGACAGGGTTCTCCCATATTGTCCAGGTATATATCATTGTAGTAGTGGTGGTGGTCTGTTTATTAGGAGACAGGGCTCTCCTACATTGTCCAGGTATATAACATTGTAGAAGTGGAGGTGGTCTGTTTATTAGGAGACAGGGTTCTCCCATATTGTCCAGGTATATAACATTATAGAAGTGGCGGTGGTCTGTTTATTAGGAGACAGGGTTCTCCTACATTGTCCAGGTATATATCATTGTAGAAGTGGTGGTGGTCTGTTTATTAGGAGACAGGGTTCTCCTACATTGTCCAGGTATATATCATTGTAGTAGTGGTGGTGGTCTGTTTATTAGGAGACACGGTTCTCCTACATTGTCCAGGTATATATCATTGTAGAAGTGGTGGTGGTCTGTCTATTAGGAGACAGGGTACTCCTACATTGTCCAGGTATATATCATTGTAGTAGTGGTGGTGGTGGTCTGTCTATTAGGAGACAGGGTTCTCCTACATTGTCCAGGTATATATCATGGTAGTAGTGGTGGTGGTCTGTCTATTAGGAGACAGGGTTCTCCCATATTGTCCAGGTATATATCATTGTAGAATGGTGGTGGTCTGTTTATTAGGAGACAGGGTTCTCCTACATTGTCCAGGTATATAACATTGTAGAAGTGGTGGTGGTCTGTTTATTAGGAGACAGGGTTCTCCCATATTGTCCAGGTATATAACATTGTAGAAGTGGTGGTGGTCTGTTTATTAAGAGACAGGGTTCTCCTACATTGTCCAGGTATATATCATTGTAGTAGTGGTGGTGGTCTGTCTATTAGGAGACAGGGTTCTCCCATATTGTCCAGGTATATATCATTGTAGAATGGTGGTGGTCTGTTTATTAGGAGACAGGGTTCTGCTACATTGTCCAGGTATATATCATTGTAGTAGTGGTGGTGGTCTGTTTATTAGGAGACAGGGTTCTCCCATATTGTCCAGGTATATATCATTGTAGTAGTGGTGGTGGTCTGTCTATTAGGAGACAGGGTTCTCCTACATTGTCCAGGTATATATCATTGTAGTAGTGGTGGTGGTCTGTGTATTAGGAGACAGGGTTCTCCTACATTGTCCAGGTATATATCATTGTAGTAGTGGTGGTGGTCTGTCTATTAGGAGACAGTGTTCTCCCATATTGTCCAGGTATATATCATAGTAGAAGTGGTGGTGGTCTGTCTATTAGGAGACAGGGTACCCCTACATTGTCCAGCTATATATCATTGTAGTAGTGGTGGTGGTCTGTCTATTAGGAGACAGGGTACCCCTACATTGTCCAGGTATATATCATTGTAGTAGTGGTGGTGGTCTGTCTATTAGGAGACAGGGTTCTCCTACATTGACCAGGTATATATCATTGTAGTAGTGGTGGTGGTCTGTCTATTAGGAGACAGGGTTCTCCTACATTGACCAGGTATATATCATTGTAGAAGTGGTGGTGGTCTGTCTATTAGGAGACAGGGTTCTCCCATATTGTCCAGGTATATATCATTGTAGAAGTGGTGGTGGTCTGTTTATTAGGAGACAGGGTTCTCCTACATTGTCCAGGTATATATCATTGTAGTAGTGGTGGTGGTCTGTTTATTAGGAGACAGGGTTCTCCTACGTTGTCCAGGTATATATCATTGTAGAAGTGGTGGTGGTCTGTCTATTAGGAGACAGGGTACTCCTACATTGTCCAGGTATATATCATTGTAGTAGTGGTGGTGGTGGTCTGTCTATTAGGAGACAGGGTTCTCCTACATTGTCCAGGTATATATCATTGTAGTAGTGGTGGTGGTCTGTTTATTAGGAGACAGGGTTCTCCTACATTGTCCAGGTATATAACATTGTAGAAGTGGTGGTGGTCTGTCTATTAGGAGACAGGGTTCTCCTACATTGTCCAGGTATATAACATTGTAGAAGTGGTGGTGGTCTGTCTATTAGGAGACAGGGTTCTCCTACATTGTCCAGGTATATAACATTGTAGTAGTGGTGGTGGTCTGTTTATTAGGAGACAGGGTTCTCCTACATTGTCCAGGTATATAACATTGTAGAAGTGGTGGTGGTCTGTTTATTAGGAGACAGGGTTCTCCTACATTGTCCAGGTATATATCATGGTAGTAGTGGTGGTGGTCTGTCTATTAGGAGACAGGGTTCTCCCATATTGTCCAGGTATATATCATTGTAGAATGGTGGTGCTCTGTTTATTAGGAGACAGGGTTCTCCTACATTGTCCAGGTATATAACATTGTAGAAGTGGTGGTGGTCTGTTTATTAGGAGACAGGGTTCTCCCACATTGTCCAGGTATATAACATTGTAGAAGTGGTGGTGGTCTGTTTATTAAGAGACAGGGTTCTCCTACATTGTCCAGGTATATATCATTGTAGTAGTGGTGGTGGTCTGTCTATTAGGAGACAGGGTTCTCCCATATTGTCCAGGTATATATCATTGTAGAATGGTGGTGGTCTGTTTATTAGGAGACATGGTCCTCCTACATTGTCCAGGTATATATCATTGTAGTAGTGGTGGTGGTCTGTTTATTAGGAGACAGGGTTCTCCCATATTGTCCAGGTATATATCATTGTAGTAGTGGTGGTGGTCTGTCTATTAGGAGACAGGGTTCTCCTACATTGTCCAGGTATATATCATTGTAGTAGTGGTGGTGGTCTGTTTATTAGGAGACAGGGTTCTCCTACATTGTCCAGGTATATATCATTGTAGTAGTGGTGGTGGTCTGTTTATTAGGAGACAGGGTTCTCCCATATTGTCCAGGTATATATCATTGTAGTAGTGGTGGTGGTCTGTCTATTAGGAGACAGGGTTTTCCTACATTGTCCAGGTATATATCATTGTAGTAGTGGTGGTGGTCTGTCTATTAGGAGACAGGGTTCTCCTACATTGTCCAGGTATATATCATTGTAGTAGTGGTGGTGGTCTGTCTATTAGGAGACAGGGTTCTCCTACATTGTCCAGGTATATATCATTGTAGTAGTGGTGGTGGTCTGTCTATTAGGAGACAGGGTTCTCCCATATTGTCCAGGTATATATCATTGTAGTAGTGGTGGTGGTCTGTCTATTAGGAGACAGGGTTTTCCTACATTGTCCAGGTATATATCATTGTAGTAGTGGTGGTGGTCTGTCTATTAGGAGACAGGGTTCTCCTACATTGTCCAGGTATATATCATTGTAGTAGTGGTGGTGGTATGTCTATTAGGAGACAGAGTTTTCCTACATTGTCCAGGTATATATCATTGTAGAAGTGGTGGTGGTCTGTCTATTAGGAGACAGGGTTCTCCTACATTGTCCAGGTATATATCATTGTAGTAGTGGTGGTGGTCTGTCTATTAGGAGACAGGGTTCTCCCATATTGTCCAGGTATATATCATTGTAGTAGTGGTGGTGGTCTGTCTATTAGGAGACAGGGTTTTCCTACATTGTCCAGGTATATATCATTGTAGTAGTGGTGGTGGTCTGTCTATTAGGAGACAGGGTTCTCCTACATTGTCCAGGTATATATCATTGTAGTAGTGGTGGTGGTCTGTCTATTAGGAGACAGGGTTCTCCCATATTGTCCAGGTATATATCATTGTAGTAGTGGTGGTGGTCTGTCTATTAGGAGACAGGGTTTTCCTATATTGTCCAGGTATATATCATTGTAGTAGTGGTGGTGGTCTGTCTATTAGGAGACAGGGTTCTCCTACATTGTCCAGGTATATATCATTGTAGTAGTGGTGGTGGTCTGTCTATTAGGAGACAGGGTTCTCCTACATTGTCCAGGTATATATCATTGTAGTAGTGGTGGTGGTCTGTCTATTAGGAGACAGGGTTCTCCCATATTGTCCAGGTATATATCATTGTAGTAGTGGTGGTGGTCTGTCTATTAGGAGACAGGGTTTTCCTACATTGTCCAGGTATATATCATTGTAGTAGTGGTGGTGGTCTGTCTATTAGGAGACAGGGTTCTCCTACATTGTCCAGGTATATATCATTGTAGTAGTGGTGGTGGTCTGTCTATTAGGAGACAGAGTTTTCCTACATTGTCCAGGTATATATCATTGTAGAAGTGGTGGTGGTCTGTCTATTAGGAGACAGGGTTCTCCTACATTGTCCAGGTATATATCATTGTAGTAGTGGTGGTGGTCTGTCTATTAGGAGACAGGGTTCTCCCATATTGTCCAGGTATATATCATTGTAGTAGTGGTGGTGGTCTGTCTATTAGGAGACAGGGTTTTCCTACATTGTCCAGGTATATATCATTCTAGTAGTGGTGGTGGTCTGTCTATTAGGAGACAGGGTTCTCCTACATTGTCCAGGTATATATCATTGTAGTAGTGGTGGTGGTCTGTCTATTAGGAGACAGGGTTCTCCCATATTGTCCAGGTATATATCATTGTAGTAGTGGTGGTGGTCTGTCTATTAGGAGACAGGGTTTTCCTACATTGTCCAGGTATATATCATTGTAGTAGTGGTGGTGGTCTGTCTATTAGGAGACAGGGTTCTCCTACATTGTCCAGGTATATATCATTGTAGTAGTGGTGGTGGTCTGTCTATTAGGAGACAGAGTTTTCCTACATTGTCCAGGTATATATCATTGTAGAAGTGGTGGTGGTCTGTCTATTAGGAGACAGGGTTCTCCTACATTGTCCAGGTATATATCATTGTAGTAGTGGTGGTGGTCTGTCTATTAGGAGACAGGGTTTTCCTACATTGTCCAGGTATATATCATTGTAGTAGTGGTGGTGGTCTGTCTATTAGGAGACAGGGTTCTCCCATATTGTCCAGGTATATATCATTGTAGAAGTGGTGGTGGTCTGTTTATTAGGAGACATGGTCTCCCATATTGTCCAGGTATATATCATTGTAATAGTGGTGGTGGTCTGTCTATTAGGAGACAGGGTCTCCCATATTGTCCAGGTATATATCATTGTAGAAGTGGTGGTGGTCTGTCTATTAGGAGACAGGGTACTCCTACATTGTCCAGGTATATATCATTGTAGTAGTGGTGGTGGTGGTCTGTCTATTAGGAGACAGGGTTCTCCTACATTGTCCAGGTATATATCATTGTAGTAGTGGTGGTGGTCTGTTTATTAGGAGACAGGGTTTTCCTACATTGTCCAGGTATATAACATTGTAGAAGTGGTGGTGGTCTGTCTATTAGGAGACAGGGTTCTCCTACATTGTCCAGGTATATAACATTGTAGAAGTGGTGGTGGTCTGTCTATTAGGAGACAGGGTTCTCCTACATTGTCCAGGTATATAACATTGTAGTAGTGGTGGTGGTCTATTTATTAGGAGACAGGGTTCTCCTACATTGTCCAGGTATATAACATTGTAGAAGTGGTGGTGGTCTGTTTATTAGGAGACAGGGTTCTCCTACATTGTCCAGGTATATATCATGGTAGTAGTGGTGGTGGTCTGTCTATTAGGAGACAGGGTTCTCCCATATTGTCCAGGTATATATCATTGTAGAATGGTGGTGGTCTGTTTATTAGGAGACAGGGTTCTCCTACATTGTTCAGGTATATAACATTGTAGAAGTGGTGGTGGTCTGTTTATTAGGAGACAGGGTTCTCCCATATTGTCCAGGTATATAACATTGTAGAAGTGGTGGTGGTCTGTTTATTAAGAGACAGGGTTCTCCTACATTGTCCAGGTATATATCATTGTAGTAGTGGTGGTGGTCTGTCTATTAGGAGACAGGGTTCTCTCATATTGTCCAGGTATATATCATTGTAGAATGGTGGCGGTCTGTTTATTAGGAGACAGGGTTCTCCTACATTGTCCAGGTATATATCATTGTAGTAGTGGTGGTGGTCTGTTTATTAGGAGACAGGGTTCTCCTACATTGTCCAGGTATATATCATTGTAGTAGTGGTGGTGGTCTGTTTATTAGGAGACAGGGTTCTCCTACATTGTCCAGGTATATATCATTGTAGTAGTGGTGGTGGTCTGTTTATTAGGAGACAGGGTTCTCCTACATTGTCCAGGTATATATCATTGTAGTAGTGGTGGTGGTCTGTTTATTAGGAGACAGGGTTCTCCTACATTGTCCAGGTATATATCATTGTAGAATGGTGGTGGTCTGTTTATTAGGAGACAGGGTTCTCCTACATTGTCCAGGTATATATCATTATAGTAGTGGTGGTGGTCTGTCTATTAGGAGACAGGGTTCTCCTACATTGTCCAGGTATATATCATTGTAGTAGTGGTGGTGGTCTGTCTATTAGGAGACAGGGTTCTCCTACATTGTCCAGGTATATATCATTGTAGTAGCGGTGGCGGTCTGTCTATTAGGAGACAGGGTTCTCCCATATTGTCCAGGTATATATCATAGTAGAAGTGGTGGTGGTCTGTCTATTAGGAGACAGGGTACTCCTACATTGTCCAGCTATATATCATTGTAGTAGTGGTGGTGGTCTGTCTATTAGGAGACAGGGTTCTCCCATATTGTCCAGGTATATATCATAGTAGAAGTGGTGGTGGTCTGTCTATTAGGAGACAGGGTACTCCTACATTGTCCAGGTATATATCATGGTAGTAGTGGTGGTGGTCTGTCTATTAGGAGACAGGGTTCTCCTACATTGTCCAGGTATATATCATTGTAGTAGTGGTGGTGGTCTGTTTATTAGGAGACAGGGTTCTCCTACATTGTCCAGGTATATATCATTGTAGTAGTGGTGGTGGTCTGTCTATTAGGAGACAGGGTTCTCCTACATTGTCCAGGTATATATCATTGTAGAAGTGGTGGTGGTCTGTCTATTAGGAGACAGGGTTTTCCTACATTGTCCAGGTATATATCATTGTAGTAGTGGTGGTGGTCTGTCTATTAGGAGACAGGGTTCTCCTACATTGTCCAGGTATATATCATTGTAGTAGTGGTGGTGGTCTGTCTATTAGCAGACAGGGTTCTCCTACATTGTCCAGGTATATATCATTGTAGTAGTGGTGGTGGTCTGTCTATTAGGAGACAGGGTTCTCCTACATTGTCCAGGTATATATCATTGTAGTAGTGGTGGTGGTCTGTCTATTAGGAGACAGGGTTTTCCTACATTGTCCAGGTATATATCATTGTAGTAGTGGTGGTGGTCTGTCTATTAGGAGACAGGGTTTTCCTACATTGTCCAGGTATATATCATTGTAGTAGTGGTGGTGGTCTGTCTATTAGGAGACAGGGTTCTCCTACATTGTCCAGGTATATAACATTGTAGAAGTGGTGGTGGTCTGTCTATTAGGAGACAGGGTTCTCCCATATTGTCCAGGTATATATCATTGTAGAATGGTGGTGGTCTGTTTATTAGGAGACAGGGTTCTCCTACATTGTTCAGGTATATAACATTGTAGAAGTGGTGGTGGTCTGTTTATTAGGAGACAGGGTTCTCCCATATTGTCCAGGTATATAACATTGTAGAAGTGGTGGTGGTCTGTTTATTAAGAGACAGGGTTCTCCTACATTGTCCAGGTATATATCATTGTAGTAGTGGTGGTGGTCTGTCTATTAGGAGACAGGGTTCTCCCATATTGTCCAGGTATATATCATTGTAGAATGGTGGTGGTCTGTTTATTAGGAGACAGGGTTCTCCTACATTGTTCAGGTATATAACATTGTAGAAGTGGTGGTGGTCTGTTTATTAAGAGACAGGGTTCTCCTACATTGTCCAGGTATATATCATTGTAGTAGTGGTGGTGGTCTGTCTATTAGGAGACAGGGTTCTCCTACATTGTCCAGGTATATATCATTGTAGTAGCGGTGGCGGTCTGTCTATTAGGAGACAGGGTTCTCCCATATTGTCCAGGTATATATCATAGTAGAAGTGGTGGTGGTCTGTCTATTAGGAGACAGGGTACTCCTACATTGTCCAGCTATATATCATTGTAGTAGTGGTGGTGGTCTGTCTATTAGGAGACAGGGTTCTCCCATATTGTCCAGGTATATATCATTGTAGTAGTGGTGGTGGTCTGTTTATTAGGAGACAGGGTTCTCCTACATTGTCCAGGTATATATCATTGTAGTAGTGGTGGTGCTCTGTCTATTAGGAGACAGGGTTCTCCTACATTGTCCAGGTATATATCATTGTAGAAGTGGTGGTGGTCTGTCTATTAGGAGACAGGGTTTTCCTACATTGTCCAGGTATATATCATTGTAGTAGTGGTGGTGGTCTGTCTATTAGGAGACAGGGTTCTCCTACATTGTCCAGGTATATATCATTGTAGTAGTGGTGGTGGTCTGTCTATTAGGAGACAGGGTTCTCCTACATTGTCCAGGTATATATCATTGTAGTAGTGGTGGTGGTCTGTCTATTAGGAGACAGGGTTTTCCTACATTGTCCAGGTATATATCATTGTAGTAGTGGTGGTGGTCTGTCTATTAGGAGACAGGGTTCTCCTACATTGTCCAGGTATATAACATTGTAGATGTGTTGGTGGTCTGTTTATTAGGAGACAGGGTTCTCCTACATTGTCCAGGTATATATCATTGTAGTAGTGGTGGTGGTCTGTCTATTAGGAGACAGGGTTCTCCTACATTGTCCAGGTATATATCATTGTAGTAGTGGTGGTGGTCTGTCTATTAGGAGACAGGGTTCTCCTACATTGTCCAGGTATATATCATTGTAGAATGGTGGTGGTCTGTTTATTAGGAGACAGGGTTCTCCTACATTGTTCAGGTATATATCATTGTAGTAGTGGTGGTGGTCTGTTTATTAGGAGACAGGGTTCTCCTACATTGTCCAGGTATATATCATTGTAGTAGTGGTGGTGGTCTGTCTATTAGGAGACAGGGTTCTCCCATATTGTCCAGGTATATATCATTGTAGTAGTGGTGGTGGTCTGTCTATTAGGAGACAGGGTACTCCTACATTGTCCAGGTATATATCATTGTAGAAGTGGTGGTGGTCTGTTTATTAGGAGACAGGGTTCTCCCATATTGTCCAGGTATATAACATTGTAGAAGTGGTGGTGGTCTGTTTATTAAGAGACAGGGTTCTCCTACATTGTCCAGGTATATATCATTGTAGTAGTGGTGGTGGTCTGTCTATTAGGAGACAGGGTTCTCCCATATTGTCCAGGTATATATCATTGTAGAATGGTGGTGGTCTGTTTATTAGGAGACAGGGTTCTCCTACATTGTTCAGGTATATAACATTGTAGAAGTGGTGGTGGTCTGTTTATTAAGAGACAGGGTTCTCCTACATTGTCCAGGTATATATCATTGTAGTAGTGGTGGTGGTCTGTCTATTAGGAGACAGGGTTCTCCTACATTGTCCAGGTATATATCATTGTAGTAGCGGTGGCGGTCTGTCTATTAGAAGACAGGGTTCTCCCATATTGTCCAGGTATATATCATAGTAGAAGTGGTGGTGGTCTGTCTATTAGGAGACAGGGTACTCCTACATTGTCCAGCTATATATCATTGTAGTAGTGGTGGTGGTCTGTCTATTAGGAGACAGGGTTCTCCCATATTGTCCAGGTATATATCATTGTAGTAGTGGTGGTGGTCTGTTTATTAGGAGACAGGGTTCTCCTACATTGTCCAGGTATATATCATTGTAGAAGTGGTGGTGGTCTGTCTATTAGGAGACAGGGTTTTCCTACATTGTCCAGGTATATATCATTGTAGTAGTGGTGGTGGTCTGTCTATTAGGAGACAGGGTTTTCCTACATTGTCCAGGTATATATCATTGTAGTAGTGGTGGTGGTCTGTCTATTAGGAGACAGGGTTCTCCTACATTGTCCAGGTATATATCATTGTAGTAGTGGTGGTGGTCTGTCTATTAGCAGACAGGGTTCTCCTACATTGTCCAGGTATATATCATTGTAGTAGTGGTGGTGGTCTGTCTATTAGGAGACAGGGTTCTCCTACATTGTCCAGGTATATATCATTGTAGTAGTGGTGGTGGTCTGTCTATTAGGAGACAGGGTTTTCCTACATTGTCCAGGTATATATCATTGTAGTAGTGGTGGTGGTCTGTCTATTAGGAGACAGGGTTCTCCTACATTGTCCAGGTATATAACATTGTAGAAGTGGTGGTGGTCTGTTTATTAGGAGACAGGGTTCTCCTACATTGTCCAGGTATATATCATGGTAGTAGTGGTGGTGGTCTGTCTATTAGGAGACAGGGTTCTCCCATATTGTCCAGGTATATATCATTGTAGTAGTGGTGGTGGTCTGTCTATTAGGAGACAGGGTTCTCCTACATTGTTCAGGTATATAACATTGTAGAAGTGGTGGTGGTCTGTTTATTAAGAGACAGGGTTCTCCTACATTGTCCAGGTATATATCATTGTAGTAGTGGTGGTGGTCTGTCTATTAGGAGACAGGGTTCTCCTACATTGTCCAGGTATATATCATTGTAGTAGTGGTGGTGGTCTGTTTATTAGGAGACAGGGTTCTCCTACATTGTCCAGGTATATATCATTGTAGTAGTGGTGGTGGTCTGTCTATTAGGAGACAGGGTTCTCCTACATTGTCCAGGTATATAACATTGTAGAAGTGGTGGTGGTCTGTTTATTAGGAGACAGGGTTCTCCTACATTGTCCAGGTATATATCATGGTAGTAGTGGTGGTGGTCTGTCTATTAGGAGACAGGGTTCTCCCATATTGTCCAGGTATATATCATTGTAGTAGTGGTGGTGGTCTGTCTATTAGGAGACAGGGTACTCCTACATTGTCCAGGTATATATCATTGTAGAAGTGGTGGTGGTCTGTTTATTAGGAGACAGGGTTCTCCCATATTGTCCAGGTATATAACATTGTAGAAGTGGTGGTGGTCTGTTTATTAAGAGACAGGGTTCTCCTACATTGTCCAGGTATATATCATTGTAGTAGTGGTGGTGGTCTGTCTATTAGGAGACAGGGTTCTCCCATATTGTCCAGGTATATATCATTGTAGAATGGTGGTGGTCTGTTTATTAGGAGACAGGGTTCTCCTACATTGTTCAGGTATATAACATTGTAGAAGTGGTGGTGGTCTGTTTATTAAGAGACAGGGTTCTCCTACATTGTCCAGGTATATATCATTGTAGTAGTGGTGGTGGTCTGTCTATTAGGAGACAGGGTTCTCCTACATTGTCCAGGTATATATCATTGTAGTAGCGGTGGCGGTCTGTCTATTAGAAGACAGGGTTCTCCCATATTGTCCAGGTATATATCATAGTAGAAGTGGTGGTGGTCTGTCTATTAGGAGACAGGGTACTCCTACATTGTCCAGCTATATATCATTGTAGTAGTGGTGGTGGTCTGTCTATTAGGAGACAGGGTTCTCCCATATTGTCCAGGTATATATCATTGTAGTAGTGGTGGTGGTCTGTTTATTAGGAGACAGGGTTCTCCTACATTGTCCAGGTATATATCATTGTAGAAGTGGTGGTGGTCTGTCTATTAGGAGACAGGGTTTTCCTACATTGTCCAGGTATATATCATTGTAGTAGTGGTGGTGGTCTGTCTATTAGGAGACAGGGTTTTCCTACATTGTCCAGGTATATATCATTGTAGTAGTGGTGGTGGTCTGTCTATTAGGAGACAGGGTTCTCCTACATTGTCCAGGTATATATCATTGTAGTAGTGGTGGTGGTCTGTCTATTAGCATACAGGGTTCTCCTACATTGTCCAGGTATATATCATTGTAGTAGTGGTGGTGGTCTGTCTATTAGGAGACAGGGTTCTCCTACATTGTCCAGGTATATATCATTGTAGTAGTGGTGGTGGTCTGTCTATTAGGAGACAGGGTTTTCCTACATTGTCCAGGTATATATCATTGTAGTAGTGGTGGTGGTCTGTCTATTAGGAGACAGGGTTCTCCTACATTGTCCAGGTATATAACATTGTAGAAGTGGTGGTGGTCTGTTTATTAGGAGACAGGGTTCTCCTACATTGTCCAGGTATATATCATGGTAGTAGTGGTGGTGGTCTGTCTATTAGGAGACAGGGTTCTCCCATATTGTCCAGGTATATATCATTGTAGTAGTGGTGGTGGTCTGTCTATTAGGAGACAGGGTTCTCCTACATTGTTCAGGTATATAACATTGTAGAAGTGGTGGTGGTCTGTTTATTAAGAGACAGGGTTCTCCTACATTGTCCAGGTATATATCATTGTAGTAGTGGTGGTGGTCTGTCTATTAGGAGACAGGGTTCTCCTACATTGTCCAGGTATATATCATTGTAGTAGTGGTGGTGGTCTGTTTATTAGGAGACAGGGTTCTCCTACATTGTCCAGGTATATATCATTGTAGTAGTGGTGGTGGTCTGTCTATTAGGAGACAGGGTTCTCCTACATTGTCCAGGTATATAACATTGTAGAAGTGGTGGTGGTCTGTTTATTAGGAGACAGGGTTCTCCTACATTGTCCAGGTATATATCATGGTAGTAGTGGTGGTGGTCTGTCTATTAGGAGACAGGGTTCTCCCATATTGTCCAGGTATATATCATTGTAGAATGGTGGTGGTCTGTTTATTAGGAGACAGGGTTCTCCTACATTGTTCAGGTATATAACATTGTAGAAGTGGTGGTGGTCTGTTTATTAAGAGACAGGGTTCTCCTACATTGTCCAGGTATATATCATTGTAGTAGTGGTGGTCTGTCTATTAGGAGACAGGGTTCTCCTACATTGTCCAGGTATATATCATTGTAGTAGTGGTGGTGGTCTGTTTATTAGGAGACAGGGTTCTCCCATATTGTCCAGGTATATATCATTGTAGAAGTGGTGGTGGTCTGTTTATTAGGAGACAGGGTTCTCCTACATTGTCCAGGTATATATCATTGTAGTAGTGGTGGTGGTCTGTCTATTAGGAGACAGGGTTCTCCTACATTGTCCAGGTATATATCATTGTAGTAGTGGTGGTGGTCTGTCTATTAGGAGACAGGGTTTTCCTACATTGTCCAGGTATATATCATTGTAGTAGTGGTGGTGGTCTGTCTATTAGGAGACAGGGTTCTCCTACATTGTCCAGGCATATATCATTGTAGTAGTGGTGGTGGTCTGTTTATTAGGAGACAGGGTACTCCTACATTGTCCAGGTATATATCATTGTAGAAGTGGTAGTGGTCTGTCTATTAGGAGACAGGGTACTCCTACATTGTCCAGGTATATATCATTGTAGAAGTGGTGGTAGTCTGTTTATTAGGAGACAGGGTTCTCCTACATTGTCCAGGTATATATCATTGTAGAAGTGGTGGTGGTCTGTCTATTAGGAGACAGGGTTCTCTTACATTGTCCAGGTATATATCATTGTAGAAGTGGTGGTGGTCTGTTTATTAGGAGACAGGGTTCTCCTACATTGTCCAGGTATATATCATTGTAGTAGTGGTGGTGGTCTGTTTATTAGGAGACAGGGTTCTCCTACATTGTCCAGGTATATATCATTGTAGAAGTGGTGGTGGTCTGTCTATTAGGAGACAGGGTCTCCCATATTGTCCAGGTATATATCATTGTAATAGTGGTGGTGGTCTGTCTATTAGGAGACAGGGTCTCCCATATTGTCCAGGTATATATCATTGTAATAGTGGTGGTGGTCTGTCTATTAGGAGACAGGGTCTCCCATATTGTCCAGGTATATATCATTGTAGTAGTGGTGGTGGTCTGTCTATTAGGAGAAAGGGTTCTCCTACATTGTCCAGGTATATTTCATTGTAGAAGTGGTGGTGGTCTGTCTATTAGCAGACAGGGTCTCCCATATTGTCCAGGTATATATCATGGTAGTAGTGATGGTGGTCTGTCTATTAGGAGACAGGGTTCTCCCATATTGTCCAGGTATATATCATTGTAGTAGTGGTGGTGGTCTGTCTATTAGGAGACAGGGTTCTCCTACATTGTCCAGGTATATATCATTGTAGAAGTGGTGGTGGTCTGTCTATTAGGAGACAGGGTTCTCCCATATTGTCCAGGTATATATCATTGTAGTAGTGGTGGTGGTCTGTCTATTAGGAGACAGGGTCTCCCATATTATCCAGGTATATATCATTGTAATAGTGGTGGTTGTCTGTCTATTAGGAGACAGGGTCTCCCATATTGTCCAGGTATATATCATTGTAATAGTGGTGGTGGTCTGTCTATTAGGAGACAGGGTCTCCCATATTGTCCAGGTATATATCATTGTAATAGTGGTGGTGGTCTGTCTATTAGGAGACAGGGTTCTCCTACATTGTCCAGGTATATATCATTGTAGTAGTGGTGGTGGTCTGTCTATTAGGAGACAGGGTTCTCCTACATTGTCCAGGTATATATCATTGTAGTAGTGGTGGTGGTCTGTCTATTAGGAGACAGGGTTCTCCTACATTGTCCAGGTATATATCATTGTAGTAGTGGTGGTGGTCTGTCTATTAGGAGACAGGGTTCTCCTACATTGTCCAGGTATATATCATTGTAGTAGTGGTGGTGGTCTGTCTATTAGGAGACAGGGTTCTCCTACATTGTCCAGGTATATATCATTGTAGTAGTGGTGGTGGTCTGTCTATTAGAAGACAGGGTCTCCCATATTGTCCAGGTATATATCATGGTAGTAGTGATGGTGGTCTGTCTATTAGGAGACAGGGTTCTCCCATATTGTCCAGGTATATATCATTGTAGAAGTGGTGGTGGTCTGTTTATTAGGAGACAGGGTTCTCCTACATTGTCCAGGTATATATCATTGTAGTAGTGGTGGTGGTGGTCTGTCTATTAGGAGACAGGGTTCTCCCATATTGTCCAGGTATATATCATTGTAGAAGTGGTGGTGGTCTGTCTATTAGGAGACAGGGTTCTCCTACATTGTCCAGGTATATATCATGGTAGTAGTGGTGGTGGTCTGTCTATTAGGAGACAGGGTTCTCCCATATTGTCCAGGTATATATCATTGTAGAATGGTGGTGGTCTGTTTATTAGGAGACAGGGTTCTCCTACATTGTCCAGGTATATAACATTGTAGAAGTGGTGGTGGTCTGTTTATTAGGAGACAGGGTTCTCCCATATTGTCCAGGTATATAACATTGTAGAAGTGGTGGTGGTCTGTTTATTAAGAGACAGGGTTCTCCTACATTGTCCAGGTATATATCATTGTAGTAGTGGTGGTGGTCTGTCTATTAGGAGACAGGGTTCTCCCATATTGTCCAGGTATATATCATTGTAGAATGGTGGTGGTCTGTTTATTAGGAGACAGGGTTCTGCTACATTGTCCAGGTATATATCATTGTAGTAGTGGTGGTGGTCTGTTTATTAGGAGACAGGGTTCTCCCATATTGTCCAGGTATATATCATTGTAGTAGTGGTGGTGGTCTGTCTATTAGGAGACAGGGTTCTCCTACATTGTCCAGGTATATATCATTGTAGTAGTGGTGGTGGTCTGTGTATTAGGAGACAGGGTTCTCCTACATTGTCCAGGTATATATCATTGTAGTAGTGGTGGTGGTCTGTCTATTAGGAGACAGTGTTCTCCCATATTGTCCAGGTATATATCATAGTAGAAGTGGTGGTGGTCTGTCTATTAGGAGACAGGGTACCCCTACATTGTCCAGCTATATATCATTGTAGTAGTGGTGGTGGTCTGTCTATTAGGAGACAGGGTACCCCTACATTGTCCAGGTATATATCATGGTAGTAGTGGTGGTGGTCTGTCTATTAGGAGACAGGGTTCTCCTACATTGTCCAGGTATATATCATTGTAGTAGTGGTGGTGGTGGTCTGTCTATTAGGAGACAGGGTTCTCCCATATTGTCCAGGTATATATCATTGTAGAAGTGGTGGTGGTCTGTCTATTAGGAGACAGGGTTCTCCTACATTGTCCAGGTATATAACATCGTAGTAGTGATGGTGGTCTGTCTATTAGGAGACAGGGTTCTCCCATATTGTCCAGGTATATATCATTGTAGTAGTGATGGTGGTCTGTTTATTAGGAGACAGGGTTCTCCCATATTGTCCAGGTATATATCATTGTAGAAGTGGTGGTGGTCTGTTTATTAGGAGACAGGGTTCTCCCATATTGTCCAGGTATATATCATTGTAGAAGTGGTGGTGGTCTGTTTATTAGGAGACAGGGTTCTCCCATATTGTCCAGGTATATAACATTGTAGAAGTGGTGGTGGTCTGTTTGTTAGGAGACAGGGTTCTCCCATATTGTCCAGGTATATATCATTGTAGAAGTGGTGGTGGTCTGTTTATTAGGAGACAAGGTTCTCCTACATTGTCCAGGTATATATCATTGTAGAAGTGGTGGTGGTCTGTGTATTAGGAGACAGGGTTCTCCCATATTGTCTAGGTATATAACATTGTAGAAGTGGTGGTGGTCTGTTTGTTAGGAGACAGGGTTCTCCCATATTGTCCAGGTATATATCATTGTAGAAGTGGTGGTGGTCTGTCTATTAGGAGACAGGGTTCTCCTACATTGTCCAGGTATATATCATTGTAGAAGTGGTGGTGGTCTGTGTATTAGGAGACAGGGTTCTCCCATATTGTCCAGGTATATATCATTGTAGTAGTGGTGGTGGTCTGTGTATTAGGAGACAGGCTTCTCCCATAGTGTCCAGGTATATCTCATTGTAGTAGTGGTGGTGGTCTGTTTATTAGGAGACAGTGTCCTCCTACATTGTCCAGGTATATATCATTGTAGTGATCAGTGAATTAGGAGACAGAGTTACCCCACATTGTCCAGAAATATATCATTGTGGTAGTGATGGGGGTGGTCTGTATAATTCTTCCTGCTTTTATTTATTTCTTCTTTGCCCACTTCTTCCTGAGAGGGTCAAGGGGGCAGAGTCCTCAAACATTCCTTCCAGTGGGTCCTGTTAGAAGCAACTGTCTCCAAATGATCCAACTGGATCCCCAAGCTAGACTAACCAAGATCATGGATGTTATAGAAGGAAAAGAGTCTTAACGTTTTGGATGTTGGACATTCATTAGGAGAAAGAATGAGAAACAGACAAGAGTAAGAAACGAAAGGAAGAAAATCCATGTGTCTGTGTGTTTAGCCAGCTATTATATATACAGGGTGTCCCTAAAAATGTATACATACTTCAACATCATTCTAATAAAAGTGCGTATACATTTTTGGAGGACATCCAGAGATAAAGAAAAAGTTTAAAAATGAAGCGTTTACCTGGAACAAATTTTACTCCAAACCACCAAGATACTGGCATTATACCATGATGGAAGACATGAAGGAAAGATACTTGATTCAATTTCTTTCTCAAAATAAAGAATATCTGTAATAGAAAATATTTTTTCCTGTTTAATATCTTCAGCAAAGCAATCTGGTTTGGTTTGGGTTTTTATTATATTTATTTATACAATAATCGAACATGCTGCCTGATATTTCCCATTATATCACAAAAATTGGATTATGAGTGATCTATTAATATGCCGTGTGTAATCACTGAATTAAATGTTTAGTTACTATATATCTACCAAGAATATACTGCTTTTGTGTTTTCATTATCAAAATAATCAATGATTATGATAGGTTTAGTGAAATATCTAACTTTTTAACTTTCAACAAAAGTCAAATATCTATCTACTGAAATTTAATACTACCTGTCATGTAATAATGAGATTTCAGCCCAAGGTTTAAATTTAAAATTGAACACTTTAATAGACGTAGTTTTGGGTTGGTTGGTATTTGAAGGTTAAATAACAAATTGATATAAGAACTTAAGAAAGAAAAATGAATGCTTATAGCTAACAGACCATAGAATTCTAGCTTGAAAATGACGCATCCAATTGTTACCAGTGTGGAAAGAATGGATGTAAAACTGATGATGATAATAAATAATAAACACTGGTAATTGAGTATCTAGTTTAGAATAGACACACTGTTTCCCTACATCTTCTAAGAAGTGACTAAAAGTGCTGTGGTAACTGTGTATCCAATTTAGAATAGGACACTGTTTCCCTACGTGTTGTAAGAAGTGACTAAAAGTGTTGATGTCACGACTTTGTGAAAAACTTAACTTGGCTGAGATTTTTACATTAAGTTGTAAATGTAAATATTTCTTCCAAGACATTAGAAATCATCAACGTGAAACATCCATTCTCTCTGCTAGCACCAAAGAAGACACTATGGGTTTCTGCATATTTTCTTTCAACTAAATTTCACTGACAAGGCATTGGTCAACTTGAAGCTATAATACAAGACACATGCTCAAGGTGCAGTTCCATACAATGAGATGGTGCAGTACCATACAGTGAGAAGGTGCAATACCATGCAGCAAGATCAAACCTGAAGCCAAATTGTTACAAAAGAAACTTCTTTAACCCTTTACCATTTACATTACTGTATTTATACTATTGTATTTTTGTGGTAAAGGCCTTATCTTACATAATATCAAGTCTATGAGAATTTGATATCATTTATATTGAGAACAATACCTTAACATCAGTATGTTTGCTCAGTTACAGCTGGTTTGAACAGAAAGAGGTGAGAATTCTGGCCAGATATGGCCAGTTTAAATGCTAAAAGGTTACACACAGCCATGCCTATGCTTATTTCCTTTATTTTGTTATTTAACTTTGATAAAACCTTTACAGAATTTGAAGCTATTTTCTTATGGAGAAGAAATATATATTTGCATCTAATAAAATATAATATACATAATAAAATAAAATAATCTTACTGTATCTAAAAGTTCAATAAATTTAGAAAAATAGAACCACCAACAAGCTCTGGCCATCTGTGGAAGAAAATAGGGAAAAGAAATAAGAATCAAATAAAACAATAAAGAGTTCTTTATTGTTTTATTTGATGTGTGTGTGTGTGTGTGTGTGTTGATGATTTATATATTACATGTGTGTGTGTGTGTTTCAAAATGTGAGAGTCCCAAATGCAGGAAATAACTGTAATAACAGTGAATTACTATAAATAATAGTTGAGAAAATTGGATAAATTACCCTTAACAACAGAAAAAAGTGGACAGAGGACACATGTCCAATGTGTCAAACAGTAGGATTGAACCCCAAATCATGTGGTTACAAAGCAAACTTCCTAATCACATTATGTCTGCACCAACGAAAAAAAAATGTAAATAAATGTCAGAAATTAAGGTAAATTCTAGAATCTTCTTCTGAAGAACAACTCACCCTCATGGCTTGTGTTGACCGAGAATAGTCTACTGGCTGACATCGTATACTATAACCAGCAAACCAACCAGATGATATGAACTAAAATTTAACAAACTTTTCTTTAAAAGCAGTCACATTTGATATAATCAACAAATATTTACAATTTAGAATTACATAGAATTATGTAGAATAAACTGACAAGAAAATTAAAAAAACTGGTTTGAGATTGGTAACTATATTTATAACAGCAAATTACATGATACAAGAGCCTTAAGTAAAATTATATTTTGAAGTTGAGAAGAGGGTAATGCTAAAGAGAGAGACAGATAGTGTGTGTGTGAATTGTTACTGTCCCAAACTATGTTGTCTTATTTAAAGTAATATTAATAGATGAATATTTGACAAAAAATTGTTTCTAATTCTAACGACCTATGACAATACTACAGATGCTTTAACTCTCTATGACAATACTACAGATGTTTTAACTACCTATGACAATACTACAGAAGCTTTAACTTTCTATAAAAATACTACAGATGTTCTAGTTATGACAATACTACAGATGTTCTAACTATGACAATACTACAGACCAAGTAGAATATTCCACAATGACACACTAAAGGTTAGTTTCAAAGTTTGCTTGAGTAGTTCATATACCAACGACTCATCACTCACTGATTTATGCTATCAAAGAAAAAGAAAAATTGTAATAGTTACCTCTTCTAATATGTATGCTGATAACAAAACCATTGCAATGTTGTAAATAAGCATGGCTTTCCGAATTTCATATGGTTTACGGTTAGCCATGTATATGGGACCTACTTTAGTAATTACCATATATAGCAGACATATAAGAAAGCTTGGCACAGGTGATGACATCATAAACCAATCAGCTACACGGGGATCTATGGAATATTAAAGGTAGAAACAATAGAAATATAGCATATCCTTATTAACGATATATGCAAATATATGCACCCAGTCCACTCTATAAAGTAGTAGTGCTGGCGTCAAAAAAACAAAACAAAAAATAGAAAAGCACCCAGTCTATCTAATGTGGTCATACAGGTGTAACAACAAAAAGCACCCAGTCCACCCTGTAAAGTGGTCATACAGGTACCATTTCAAAAAGCACATAATCCATCCTGTAAGATGGTCATACTGGTTCCATGACAAAATACCCAGTCCATCCTGTCGGGTGGTTGGTATTAGGAAGGGCATCTAACTATAGAAAACCAAGCCCAAAATAGAGAGTATGTGTAAGATACAGTCACTTCAGCTGTCTGGTCACATAATGCGACAACCCATTTAATACACGCAAGCATGGAAAATAGACATGAAATGGTGATGTGATGATGGGCATTAAATGCAGAGAATGTGTGGAGGCTAAAGAGAAATGATGCACACATGCTACAATGGATGGATGAGATAGAAACACGGTATAAGAGGAATCAAATGTAGTGTGCAAGAGAGAAGACTGGGATGGACATATGTGTAAGCATGATGATTGCTGAGTGAAGAAGTGCCAGGAGTCCCAATTGAAAAGAAGCTGCAGTAAAGGAAGGTAAGGAAGACCTAGGCAGAAGTTGTGAGAGTAGATCTCAAAACACTAAACCTGACAGAGGAGATAACGAAGGAATGTAGTAAGTGGAGGGAAGCTGTAAACATGGAAGAGCTGAGATACAAGATGATGATGATTATGATAGATCACTAATAAGACTTAATTAGAAATATCTTAATTAGTGTTCACTTCCTTAAAAGAACAAAACCAAATAATTAGTGTCATTAAGAGATTTACGAATCTATTGAAAATCTTTATACCAATTCTTCCAAAAATGTTTTATAAATACTCACCTCCTTTCTGCATAACCTCATCATACACTTTTGCAGCAGTTGTCATCCACAACATCTTGCTGGTTTACTGAAGCTGCACACAATCTAAATAACAAAGCAGATAATAGCAGTAAAGAAAGTGAAACAAATTTATATATTTTAAACTAAGTGTTGATAGAACCACAAAAATGTTTACAAATCTATATATTTTAAACTAAGTGTTGATACAACCACAAAAAAGTGTTTATGAATTTATGTATTTTAAATTAAGTATGTGTACACACACAAAGAACTGAAATGAATTTATATATATTTTAACTACTTATGATACAACCACAAAGAAATTTAACCCTTTTGATACCAAACCACCTGAAAATGCCCTGGATTTATAATACAAAACAGCTAAATTTCGTTTAATATTCAATATATCAGCTTAATAATAAAAAAAAGTTGTTATTTTATAAAATTCCTCTGAAGTTTTGTTTTTCAAAATTAATTGGATCATATATTAAAAATATGGTAATGAAAGGGTTAAATGAGTTTATGTATTTAAAACTAAATATGACTATACAAAGAAATTGAATTGAAATTAATTTATATATTTTTAATGAATCAATTTAAATTATAGCTCCATTGCCCTCAATCAATATCTTAAGCTAAGCTCCACCTACATTAACTGTCCTCAATACCCTTAGCTCCACCCAATTATGTGTCCTCAATACCCTTAGCTCCACCTACATTAACTGTCCTCAATCAATACCTTAAGCTCCACCCAATTATGTGTCCTCAATCAATAACCTAAGCTCCACCCACATTAACTGTCCCCAATCAATATTCTAGGTTCCACCCAGCAGTGTCACTACCTCCAGCCTTCTCCACACATGTATTAAGTCATCAATACCCAAGGTTCCACCCAGCAGTGTCACTACCTCCAGCCTTCTCCACACATGTATTAAGTCATCAATACCCAAGGTTCCACCCAGCAGTGTCACTACCTCCAGCCTTCTCCACACATGTATTAAGTCATCAATACCCAAGGTTCCACCCAGCAGTGTCACTACCTCCAGCCTTCTCCACACATGTATTAAGTCATCAATACCCAAGGTTCCACCCAGCAGTGTCACTACCTCCAGCCTTCTCCACACATGTATTAAGTCATCAATACCCAAGGTTCCACCCAGCAGTGTCACTACCTCCAGCCTTCTCCACACATGTATTAAGTCATCAATACCCAAGGTTCCACCCAGCAGTGTCACTACCTCCAGCCTTCTCCACACATGTATTAAGTCATCAATACCCAAGGTTCCACCCAGCAGTGTCACTACCTCCAGCCTTCTCCACACATGTATTAAGTCATCAATACCCAAGGTTCCACCCAGCAGTGTCACTACCTCCAGCCTTCTCCACACATGTATTAAGTCATCAATACCCAAGGTTCCACCCAGCAGTGTCACTACCTCCAGCCTTCTCCACACATGTATTAAGTCATCAATACCCAAGGTTCCACCCAGCAGTGTCACTACCTCCAGCCTTCTCCACACATGTATTAAGTCATCAATACCCAAGGTTCCACCCAGCAGTGTCACTACCTCCAGCCTTCTCCACACATGTATTAAGTCATCAATACCCAAGGTTCCACCCAGCAGTGTCACTACCTCCAGCCTTCTCCACACATGTATTAAGTCATCAATACCCAAGGTTCCACCCAGCAGTGACACTACCTCCAGCCTTCTCCACACATGTATTAAGTCATCAATACCCAAGGTTCCACCCAGCAGTGTCACTACCTCCAGCCTTCTCCACACATGTATTAAGTCATCAATACCCAAGGTTCCACCCAGCAGTGACACTACCTCCAGCCTTCTCCACACATGTATTAAGTCATCAATACCCAAGGTTCCACCCAGCAGTGTCACTACCTCCAGCCTTCTCCACACATGTATTAAGTCATCAATACCCAAGGTTCCACCCAGCAGTGTCACTACCTCCAGCCTTCTCCACACATGTATTAAGTCATCAATACCCAAGGTTCCACCCAGCAGTGTCACTACCTCCAGCCTTCTCCACACATGTATTAAGTCATCAATACCCAAGGTTCCACCCAGCAGTGTCACTACCTCCAGCCTTCTCCACACATGTATTAAGTCATCAATACCCAAGGTTCCACCCAGCAGTGTCACTACCTCCAGCCTTCTCCACACATGTATTAAGTCATCAATACCCAAGGTTCCACCCAGCAGTGTCACTACCTCCAGCCTTCTCCACACATGTATTAAGTCATCAATACCCAAGGTTCCACCCAGCAGTGTCACTACCTCCAGCCTTCTCCACACATGTATTAAGTCATCAATACCCAAGGTTCCACCCAGCAGTGTCACTACCTCCAGCCTTCTCCACACATGTATTAAGTCATCAATACCCAAGGTTCCACCCAGCAGTGTCACTACCTCCAGCCTTCTCCACACATGTATTAAGTCATCAATACCCAAGGTTCCACCCATCCATGTCACTACCTCCAGCCTTCTCCACACATGTATTAAGTCATCAATACCCAAGGTTCCACCCAGCAGTGTCACTACCTCCAGCCTTCTCCACACATGTATTAAGTCATCAATACCCAAGGTTCCACCCAGCAGTGACACTACCTCCAGCCTTCTCCACACATGTATTAAGTCATCAATACCCAAGGTTCCACCCAGCAGTGTCACTACCTCCAGCCTTCTCCACACATGTATTAAGTCATCAATACCCAAGGTTCCACCCAGCAGTGTCACTACCTCCAGCCTTCTCCACACATGTATTAAGTCATCAATACCCAAGGTTCCACCCAGCAGTGTCACTACCTCCAGCCTTCTCCACACATGTATTAAGTCATCAATACCCAAGGTTCCACCCATCCATGTCACTACCTCCAGCCTTCTCCACACATGTATTAAGTCATCAATACCCAAGGTTCCACCCAGCAGTGTCACTACCTCCAGCCTTCTCCACACATGTATTAAGTCATCAATACCCAAGGTTCCACCCAGCAGTGTCACTACCTCCAGCCTTCTCCACACATGTATTAAGTCATCAATACCCAAGGTTCCACCCAGCAGTGTCACTACCTCCAGCCTTCTCCACACATGTATTAAGTCATCAATACCCAAGGTTCCACCCATCCATGTCACTACCTCCAGCCTTCTCCACACATGTATTAAGTCATCAATACCCAAGGTTCCACCCAGCAGTGTCACTACCTCCAGCCTTCTCCACACATGTATTAAGTCATCAATACCCAAGGTTCCACCCAGCAGTGTCACTACCTCCAGCCTTCTCCACACATGTATTAAGTCATCAATACCCAAGGTTCCACCCAGCAGTGTCACTACCTCCAGCCTTCTCCACACATGTATTAAGTCATCAATACCCAAGGTTCCACCCAGCAGTGACACTACCTCCAGCCTTCTCCACACATGTATTAAGTCATCAATACCCAAGGTTCCACCCAGCAGTGTCACTACCTCCAGCCTTCTCCACACATGTATTAAGTCATCAATACCCAAGGTTCCACCCAGCAGTGTCACTACCTCCAGCCTTCTCCACACATGTATTAAGTCATCAATACCCAAGGTTCCACCCAGCAGTGTCACTACTTCCAGCCTTCTCCACACATGTATTAAGTCATCAATACCCAAGGTTCCACCCAGCAGTGTCACTACCTCCAGCCTTCTCCACACATGTATTAAGTCATCAATACCCAAGGTTCCACCCAGCAGTGTCACTACTTCCAGCCTTCTCCACACATGTATTAAGTCATCAATACCCAAGGTTCCACCCAGCAGTGTCACTACCTCCAGCCTTCTCCACACATGTATTAAGTCATCAATACCCAAGGTTCCACCCAGCAGTGTCACTACCTCCAGCCTTCTCCACACATGTATTAAGTCATCAATACCCAAGGTTCCACCCAGCAGTGACACTACCTCCAGCCTTCTCCACACATGTATTAAGTCATCAATACCCAAGGTTCCACCCAGCAGTGTCACTACCTCCAGCCTTCTCCACACATGTATTAAGTCATCAATACCCAAGGTTCCACCCAGCAGTGTCACTACTTCCAGCCTTCTCCACACATGTATTAAGTCATCAATACCCAAGGTTCCACCCAGCAGTGTCACTACCTCCAGCCTTCTCCACACATGTATTAAGTCATCAATACCCAAGGTTCCACCCAGCAGTGTCACTACCTCCAGCCTTCTCCACACATGTATTAAGTCATCAATACCCAAGGTTCCACCCAGCAGTGTCACTACCTCCAGCCTTCTCCACACATGTATTAAGTCATCAATACCCAAGGTTCCACCCAGCAGTGTCACTACCTCCAGCCTTCTCCACACATGTATTAAGTCATCAATACCCAAGGTTCCACCCAGCAGTGTCACTACCTCCAGCCTTCTCCACACATGTATTAAGTCATCAATACCCAAGGTTCCACCCAGCAGTGTCACTACCTCCAGCCTTCTCCACACATGTATTAAGTCATCAATACCCAAGGTTCCACCCAGCAGTGTCACTACCTCCAGCCTTCTCCACACATGTATTAAGTCATCAATACCCAAGGTTCCACCCAGCAGTGTCACTACCTCCAGCCTTCTCCACACATGTATTAAGTCATCAATACCCAAGGTTCCACCCAGCAGTGTCACTACCTCCAGCCTTCTCCACACATGTATTAAGTCATCAATACCCAAGGTTCCACCCAGCAGTGTCACTACCTCCAGCCTTCTCCACACATGTATTAAGTCATCAATACCCAAGGTTCCACCCAGCAGTGTCACTACCTCCAGCCTTCTCCACACATGTATTAAGTCATCAATACCCAAGGTTCCACCCAGCAGTGTCACTACCTCCAGCCTTCTCCACACATGTATTAAGTCATCAATACCCAAAGCTCCACCCAGCAGTGTCAATCCCCACTCACATTAACCGAAGACATGGAATGGCAGAATTAAATGAGAAATATTAAGGAGAATGTTTTAAGTAGTGATACAGCTGTATAGACTTTAGGGTATTGAGGTCATTTAATATGTGTCATGTTAGGATCATCATCCTTTAATATCAGCTTTTCCTGCTAGCAAGGGTTGGACCATATAACATTTCAGCAGTTTCTATCTACCAATTTTTACACAAAGCATTATTTAACCCAAGGCTATAGAACTGATTTTGGCTTGGTTTCTACAGCTAGATACTCTTCCTAATGCCAACCACATTTACAGTGATGACTGAGCGCTTTTTATCATAACTCCTACATGACAACTTTGCAGTATGGGCTGGGCACTTTATATATACACACATATATTTAAATCATCATTTTCATCACTATTGTATTTACATTGACTTTTCCATGTTGGTATGGATAGGATGTGACTTTCTGAGGCAATGTTTTATAGCCTGAAGCCCTTCCTGATATCATCCGTTTTAGTTGTTTCTTACGACACACAGAGTTACATTACACTTATTCTAAACTGAACACACGCAGTTCAAATATCTATTTTTATTTATAAAATAATTTGAGTAACTTATATAGTGAAAATGTAGCTTGACAGGAAATTTTATAATTTTTTCCTGTAAAATCCCCACCTTTCTTCATTATCAGTGTTACAATTTTTTTTGAAATATACAAACGAGAAATTTATTTTATTTCCATCCTAATAATATTTTTATTTTCAAAATTAGTATTCATTTCATTATTTGGATAAGCACCATTAAATCATAATTATTTAAACTATATAACATTATCTATAGTGAAAAGGTATACTCCTAAAATTGCCTGTGATATAAAAGGTAACACACTAGTTTATATTACTCTTAGCTCTTAGTCCAGCTTGTTCCGTCGAGAACATACGTCAAGCAATCGTCTCTAATGTTGTCGGTCAGGGGCAAAGTTTTATATAAGCGTCAATAAATTATCAACCATCATATGATGGTTGACACTCTAGTGAACGTATAAAGGTAACTCAAATATTCTAAATCAAACATTCAACAAGGTTGGTGAATTGGAAGAATAAATAGAGCATTGAACAAATGCTTAGCAATATTTGTTTCAGCTCTTTCTGGGTTCAAATATCGTGGACGTCAACATGGCCTTTCATCCTTCCAGGGATGATAAAATAAAGTACCAGTAAAGTACTGGGTGGTCGATGCAATCGATTTTTCCTTCTCCACAAATTGCTGGCCTTCTGCCTAAATTAGAAATCCATTATGAAGGTGTTATCTCGCCGAGATCAACTTTGCCTTTCATCCTTCTGGGATCGATAAATAAAGTACTAGTAAAGTAGTGAGGTCGATGAAACAACAGATACATGAGATAGGTTCATTCCCAGATATATGCAGTACTCGTTGGCTTCATCCAGTAGCTTTTGTAACAACTGAAAAACTAATCAATGTGTATAACGGTGAAGTCGTAAGGGTGCCGTCTTGATATACAGCATGTCTGGGGCATTTAAAACCTAACAGAGCACACCCCTTTTCCAGGTCTGAACACAATCGATTTCAGAGAGAGAGATACCCCTAGTACTGAACTGTTACTTTATTTATTGACCTCGACAGGTTTTGAAATCAGGGAGCATAGTGAATCGGAACGAATACAGCAAAGAATTCTATCCAACGTTCCAATGGTCGCCTTATATGTTTTATAATACATTGAGGGAAATGTTCTAGTTATGATTTATTACCTAGAGCAGAATTTCGACAAATTCATTTTTTTTTTAACATAGGTGCTAAAAATGTGTATCGAGACTTTGTCTGATTGATTTATCTTCAACGGCAACAGTTCCAAACCCCTAGAATAAGGGAGAAAAGATCTACAAAGGTAATGCCGTCAGAGAAGGTGGATCTGTGAGCTTATTAAGTAAACCGGTCTTTCCTAAGCATTGAGTCGACGGAGACATTGCTTTAAATGAACCTAGTTCTTGATATTAAAAAGACTGGAACCACTCATGTTCGTTCGTTCTCTCTCTCCACACACACACACATATATATATATATATATACGTCCAAACCCATGCAAGTGTGGAACATGGATGTTAAACGATGATGATGATGATTATATATATATATATATATATATATATATATATATATATATATATAAACATTTCCCCGTTGAAATACAATTCTGGTTTTTAAAAAATAAAGCTTATTTGCATTATATCCGGCATTAAAAATATCGGGTCATCACACTAAAAATGTTACGGAATACCATCAGCTTAAGTTTCGTTACAAGTGGATCATCGCCGTCAAAAGCCTTGAATGTGTGTAATTTTGCTTATATATATATATACGTGTAGCTACTGTCGCTGAGAGAGTGGGATTGGTTCAGTGCAGTCTTTCCTCACTTTAAAAAAAGAAATCTTCACGCACAGGCATTGCACGATAGCATTAATTGTTTCTATTTTAGGCACAAGGCCAGCAATTACCCAGTACATTACTGGTACTTTATTTTATCGACTCCGTAAGGATGAAAGGCAAAGTTAACCTCGGCGGGATTTGAACTCAGATCATAAAGGGACGTAACTCTATGCTTCAAAGCATGGTGTCCGACTCTCTACCGATACTGCCAATCCACCGCCCTAGCATTAATTAATATTAATAATGTTATATCGTGCAATGGCCATACTCTATAACGAGGGGGAAGCCATTATATATATATATATATATAGATTGGTATGTTATATATACCCATAAAGAAACATATATACCAGGATTAGCAATCATACTGATACGGATGAACAATCATACTAACTGGGAAATTTGGGTTTTGATAAAGTACTAGCTTACATATGAGAAACCCTATAGTTTATGTTGATTACTGACATGTGTAAATGATTAAAGATAAGAATATTTTAATAATTCATTTCTATGAAATAATTACATAAATGTTGAGCATGATAAGATTAAATGGGTGTGTAACTTTGGAGAAATAACTATTTACAGAGACAAATTTAAAGTTAGAACTCAGGACATTGTAGTAGAAACGCGAACTTATTTATAGCAACATGACTGACGTAGGAAATGTAGTGTTTGTATGTTTAAATTTTACAGACAGAAATAAATATATATATAAACACAACTGGTGTATTAGGGTTGATAAACGAGCGTTGGAATTGTTTCTATATATATAAAGCACTGTTGTTTGTTTCTTTAGAAGTCAACGCTGCTCGTGGTTGTATCGTGTTGTCATTCTAGTTTCAGTTTGTATTTTCTAAGCTTACGGTCGTAATAAGAGGAACAATAATCGCCTGACAGACCAGAATATAGCCGGGCCTATCAACTAATCTCTGCAGAGTAGCAATTTAAAGACAACATGAGATTTAAGTAATATAAGCTAGAGAAGTAGAATTGTTTAGCTCAACATCTGTCCCGACTGACTAAAGACATTCCAGCTGCAAAATATTTCGTCGTTTTGAATTTCTAAAAAAAAATCAAAAAAAAAAAAAAAAAAATTATCGCATGCATCCGTCCTCGTCGACTGAAGAGAAATGGAGTAGAAATTTGCAGCCAAATGAGAAGGACCGTTTCTATTCATTGCTGCGACTGCCATATTTCATTAAGGCCGCTTTGGAGCACTGCAAAAGGTATGAACAACTTTCAGCTTCATTTTCAATCCCATCTCCCCATCTTAAATATGATTCATTAAAACCTCCTTAGAAGTCAAAACAGGCACATGCAAGAAGTTTGCGTCGATTTTTTTATATCCGAAATTATATCCGTCGGTTACGGTTGACAATGTATCTGCACATGGAGAATTTCTCTCCTGGGCGCAAACCTGAGCTATATATATATATATATATATATATATATATATATATATATATATATATAGGGTGTGCCAAAAATGTATACACACTGCATCAGCATTCTTAATAAATATTGCATGTACAGGTAATCAAAGTGGGTATACATCTTTTCGGACACCCTGTAAATATATATATATATATCCGTATGTAGTTGACAGCCGAGAGAAAAGAGTACTCAATACCGAATTAGAGTTTAGATATTCATTTATTAAGGTTAAATAGTGAGTCTTGTTACTCTGGAGTTTCGCCTGCTTCTCCTAGGGTCACCAGACAAGCACATTCTTGCCTGATGACCCTGTGAGAAGCAGGTGAAACTCCAGAGTAACAAGACTCAGTATTTAGCCTTAATAAAATGAATATATATATATTCCTTTTTATGGAAGACCGGCAGTCGCCCCAGCACGAAGTCCACCTTCATGCCACTGATGTTGTCCAAGGGTTAGACGAAGGACGAAAAGCTTGGGACCAGAATATAAATAGCCAAAACAAACCGCAAAGCATCTTGTCAACCACTATAACAATACACACTAATCTACCGATATGTACTAATATTTTATCGACCCCGAAAAAGTGGAGTTGGCATTGGCAGGATTGGAACTCAGAACCTAAATAGTTGAAATAAATACCGCAAGGTACTTCAAATACTAATTACAGCTCCACACAGAGTATCAGAAACTGAATATAATTCGTCTCTGTCAGCTGTTGGGGAAAGAGGAGAGATGCTATTTCAAAATTTCGACAATCGAAGATAACATGTTATGATAAAGACATTATTTAAAAGAAAAAAGATTTCGAAAAATATAACTTCGTAAAGTCTCCATTTAAACAAATTAATGCTGTACTCCATAAAATTGTCTAAAATAGGCAGACAAATGGTTATAACTAAACAATTAGAAATCATGTAGGTGACAATATCTGTTGCTAAGATGTCCAGACGTAGACCAACAACATTTGAACACATCTCTATCATTCTTTCTATCTCTATCATACACTATATTTACGGTCCCCATAAATCAGTTGACCATAATAAATACAAACAAATAAGGTGTGTAGATTATTATTATTAAGTAGCACAGGCAGGAGAATTAATAGTAGTTAAAAGATGTGCACTGAAAAAAAATTGGAGTTGTCAGACAGGTACTATATTTAAGTTGCTAGAAAGAAAAAGAAAACTAACACTTACTGTAAAACACAAAAAGAAAAGAAGTCAATTAGAGCTGATAAAAGTTGTGCAGTTTGCGGTTTTAAGAATTTAAAATGTTTAAAGTAAGCTCAAACTTTTATTTATCTTTATTTTCAAACTTTGCTATGTCTCAGATGAGTTAGCCAGTCATAAAGAAAGAAGCGCGATAAGAAATGTTGGTATGAAGGGCGGGGCCCGTGTGAAGGAAATAGTTTCAACACTTTTCAATTAGGAGACATTTTTTTACCAACCTCCTCCAAGAAAATAAAAAGCTACGATATCTTTTTGAGACTAAATCATTTCATATCAAGTAAAAATTAACCGTCTAAATAATAAAATAAAATGTTTAATATAAAATAGATCTGGAAAAAAAAACCCTTATTCTTAAAACTAGTTATAAAATACAGAGTACTGAAGTATTTGCTACAGCAACAATAATATAGGTGATATACCGCGAAATAAACCATGTGCTGCAATCTAAAGAGTATTTTCAGTAAAGTATTGACAATTATAGAAATATTAATAATATATAACAGGAGTTTATAAAAATGATGAATGTTTTCCAATCGCATTAAATAAAGTTGTCAAAATAAAGATATAAAAAAAAGTTCATTTACGGAAAACATGCATCAAATACGATAAAACAAATACCTTTCTTTAAAAAGCCGTACAACTTAGTAATATAGGTAAGACTACAATATATTTGTGTTAAAATGAAAAGAAAATAATAAAATGTCAACATTTTTAATTATTAAAGACTTAGAAGATCCATTAATAATAATAATAATTATTATATTATTATTATAAAGGTAATTGCATTTCAAATTAAAATAAAATAAAAAAAATGTAAGCATGGAATTATTGAGATTGGCTTCTAAACGAGAACTAAAGAGACCGCGAAAGAAATATCTGGAAGCAGTTTCTATTTTACTAGAATGTAATTGTTTTAATAATTCAGCGAAAACCTACCTAAATTGGTTGGGTTTGGTTTAGTCTACTTCTATAAATCTTCTTAGAATTAAATGGATTTGAAATGTTACTTACTCAGTAAAATCAAGCAAAAAAAGGGGGATGGTTGTGAGTAACAATTAAAAAAGAATAACTCAGAGTTTTATATGTATACACACATAAATATATAATATGATGTAGAAATCTATGTGTTATGTCTGAATAACAAGAGTCGCTCCAACGCCAAGGAAAACGGCCGGTCGTAATTCGCACACTACTCAGCAGTGCGCATGTGCACGCATCTCGCTAATTGAACAATTTACAACTTTAAGACAAATCTCCAAATTTGACGCTTCTCTATAAAAAGATGAGAATGAACTTCTTGTAGGGGGCTGCCGCTCAACATGCTAGAAATAACAGTTAAATTATACCTTGTTATCTTTAAAAAAAAAAAAAAAAAAGAAAAAAAGATACCTTGGATAATTAAAAAAAGTCCTAGATAAATTGTCAGACCAAAAAAAAAACAAAAAAATAATCACAACATAGGTTTGCTGTATCACAGCTGACCTGGGGTTAAACAACTACAACAAGCTGATGTTAATAGTAATGTTAAGAGATAGACAGACAACTTCTAGATATCAATTCTAGCAACACGAAACGGTAATTAGCAAATAACGATGTTTTGTTTTCCCTCTTACTATCGATATACTCAGTTAAACACTCCCAACTAATACAAAATATTTTCGTGACCAAATAATATTTTTTTTAGGGTTTTCATCGACTCTATAAAACTACAAATAAAGTACGTACACACGCACGTGCCGGCAAAGGAACCCTAACATGTATGTATGCAGTGAATCAGACAAGATATTTTCGTTTTCTTATTTTCAGTTCTCAGCTATACACACACATATAATCCTATTCTTTCGGATTTAAAGTTATTTATTGACTAACTCTCATGGCCTCCAACCAGTGTTCGTGTCATAGATCCAAGGATTTGGAACAATTTGCTAATTACTTCTTTCAATTAGGCGGAGACACGACTGTGTGGTTTAGAAGTTTAATTTAACCCCATCTATTTCTATGCTGGATCGCACTGCCTGGCTCCTTGAACAAGTGTCTTATTTTCCTTTAATCTCTAGTTGTTCAATGCCCCCCGCAAGGGGAACTTTGTAGGCGGAAATAGTGCGGAAGCCCGTCATCACATCAGAGTCGGTTATTTTACAGGAACTTACATGGTGTCAAGTATAATTAGAGTAAATGGATTTACTTACGATGTATATATCATACTGGCGGTGGACTTTAGCAGAAGCAACCCTCTTGCAAATATCTGGGCTAGTTTTCTAAAAATGGTCATATGCGTTATCCTTCACGCATTGATTATTCGATATATATGTGTGTCTGTGTACACACGGGGCAACTCTGTATGTATGATAGTGATGATATACATGTTTGTCTCTTATAATTTCGAGTTTTTTTTTGACCGGCCATCTTCTTGGCAGCAAGGTTGTCAAGAAAAAGAAATGTTCATCTTTTGAATCATAATGTTTTACAGATTTTGAAGATACCATATATTTCGGCCATTTGTAACTTTCTCCATGAATCCAAGATTAGTCAATATTTTGGTCTAGGTGAGTTGGTGCATATTCTGTTGCTCCAATAATAAAAGGTATGAAACTGAACATGTATTTCAAGAATTGGATCTACAAAGTCTTCATCAATGGTCTATAGATAACCTTCTCTTCTATCTTTCTTACTACATTAACATGAAGTGGGCAGCTGACTTGAACAATTTGTTTCCAATTTGTCCCAAACAACAGTGTCAGGCCGTTTGTGTTTTAATTTGGTCGCTTTTTTTAATATTCCACCAATATTCCTTTGAGCCATCTGACTCAATATATTTTTCCCTATTTGTTCTTATTTTTATTTTTCGTTGTGCATTCCAGATTGTTCTGCCTACAATACCATGTCTCATTGGAATGTAATAACGAGAAAACATTTTTTTCACAGTTCACATTTTTGGTCTTTGTTTTGCACAGACTACATTTATTGTTAGCTAATGACTTTCCTCTTTGGTACTTGGCTAGGGTTTCTTGTTCCTGGATTGCATGGAGTCATCCTTCAGTGTGGGATATTAGGAACTTGTCATATTCCATGTCAAGCCTCTTGTTTCTAAACTTCATCTCACCAACATATTTCCAACTTGATTGTACCAATCCATGTTAATAACTGTCCTCCTTGCTCTTACACCATCCTGAGAGAGACTCTGGTGCAACTACATCATGAATAAGTTCATTTCATAGGCAGCAGAGTGCGTTACCAAACCAATGAAAGCATCTTTTGAGTAGGATTTGTTGCAGGGAATCAATCTGACAGCAACAATGGGGAATTTCAGAGTTTGGCATGGCACAAAATCAAATATTCAAACATAGATGATTTGGCAACATGTATAAATCTGTTGTTCTCATTGGCCATGTCTTAAAGCCATAGAGGAGGTGCAAAAGGATGTCTGACCTCAACATCAACTGGTTCTCTTCAAGGTTCGCCAAAAATTCCCTTAAAAATGGATATGTTATCTGAAATATATCAGGACTAATAAATATGTCCAAGGTAACATCCAGATATCCTTGTTTTTCCTTCTCTTTTAGTGTTCACTCTTGTTTCTCTCCTCCTGCCTTTGTAACACAATATTTATATCCTCATTTGCATTGCAGCAGCTTCCAAACCTACTCATTTTTCATATTCCACAATGCTTCAAGCAAACTATAACACTCTTATATATCCATGTATAGCCAGTTTAGAATAGGTACACTGTATCTCTGTGTGTTGGGAGAAGCGACTAAAAGGGTCGGTATTACGAAAGGCATCTGGCTGTAAAACATTGCCTCAAAAAGTCCTGTCTAACCCATGTTACCATGAAAATGTCAATGCAGAAACAATGATATATATATTTGATAATTGAATTAGCATTCACATGTCGAGTGCACTGCATAGGCTTTCTTAAGAGGACGAGTGTCTCAGTTTTCGCAGCACTGATTTTCATTCTAGCCATGCAGCACTTGGCATCAAACCTATCAAATACAAGTTGGAGATCACCTTCTGTTGAGTTAAGTAACAGCAAGTCATCTCCAAATTTAGAGATCACAGCTTCGAAACTATGGGCATGTGGTTAGAATGTCTCAGGAAAGAATCGCTAGACAGATTTTACAGACAAAACCAACTAATGTGGAAAGTGATATAAGGCTAAACAATGCAAAATGGGTAACGAAAAAGTAAGTTACCAGGTAATCTTTTTTTTTTGTTGTTTCCTTTGTCCTGATATTTTGGGACTTAAAATTCTCTTCTTCAGAGTATAAGGAACTCTCAGAGAAAAATGTTCCGGTTCTTCTCTTTTGAATTAAATTTAGGTTTAAATTTTATAAATCGTTTTCAAGCGTTGTTTGATTACTTTGTTATTCACGAGAAAAATTACATCAATTGCCGATGTAGTATTTCATGGAATCAATATTCTTTTAATTTTCTTTTGTTTTTGTATGAGATGTTTAGGTTGCATGTCGGTGTGTCTATTTATGTCAAGTATTATGTGCTGAGATCTAATCTATTATTGATTTGTGGGTTGAGTCTATGTATGAGCAAGGCTTCCTTAATTCTTAAATTGCCCACATGGAAATCACAACAAAAGGTTCATAGCTTAAATTAAAAGATTTTGCCATATGTATCTGCCTGCTGTGTGTATCCCAATTTTTACAGTAGATACACCATATCTCCAGGGTTGGATTTAGACCTTGGGGGGCCTGGGGAAATTCAGGTTTGGGGTGCCCTTATACACAAAAATTTAGAATACACAGCAAACCCTCCAATTTTACATATCAAAATTAGCTTGGCACAAGTAATTGAATTTGAAAAGTTATACATACAGGTATGAAATTCAAAACTTCTAACCACCCCAAAACTAAAAAGCCCAGCTGAGGGAACAAATAAATTGCTACGGCCATTGCTGGTGGGACCTCCCACTGCAGGGGGCCTGGGGAAATTGCCCCCTTTGCCCCTCATTAAATCCGGCCCTGCATGTCATAAGAAGTGACTAACAGAGTTGGCATTAGGCTGTAATACATTGTCTCAAACCATCCCATCCAACCTATGCCAGCATCAAAAAGTGGGCATAAAAGCAATGATGATGTACTATGAAACCAGAGGCCATCCAGATAGGTTCTCCTTGAAAGGTTTAGTAGTAGGCTTTGTTTCTTGACTTGTTTAACATCACCACTTGGATTTGGTTGCCTTTGGTGGAATCCACTCTATTGCATAGATTTGGGTCAGGTCTCTTGTTTGAAGACATCTTCCTAACTACCTGACACCTGCCTAACTACCTGTCACAGAGGCCCCGAAAAGAGTTCTATATATTGTCCTCTCCACTTTGAGTAAACACTTACAAAAAAAGAAATATTAGTTAAATAGCTAATGTGTTCAGTTTAACTTGGTGGCAAAATACTATCCAGAGATTCACTTAATTTTCATTCCTAATCATTACTTGCAGATGATAATAGAATTTGCTATATAATTATAACGTAACCCAGCTTTTTTTATGTAACTACATATTTGTTTGTTTGCTGTCTCATTGAGGCTTTATAATCAACATGCCTTCCTTTTATCTTGTATGTTTTACTACTTAAATTATCTTTTTCTCTCTCCTCCTTTACTTTTCTCTCTTTCTCTCTCTCGAAATGTATTTTAAATATTTTTTATGAGTGGCCATATCTCAAACATTATCTATTTATACAACAGCAGTTGATTTGTCTAGTCATTAGAGCATTGAACATTTCATTCTGGTGTCTTCATTCTGAATTAAAATCCTGAGAAAGTACACTTTGCTTTTCATCCTTTCATGGTTGATAAAGTAAGTATCAGCCTAGTGCTGGTGCAGCCAGGGCTGGATTTAATGAGGGTTGGGAAGGGGAAAATTGCCCGGGGGCCCCTTGCAGTGGAGAGGGGGGGGGGGGCACTAGCGACACCCATAGCAATTTATTTGTGCACTCAGCTGTGCTTTTTAGTTTTAGGATGGTTAGCATTTTTTTAAATTTAATACATTTATGTACTGTTCATAGTGGCTGGTTTAACTAATTGGTAGATCTAGTCATTCTGATTAGTAGACCATGATACAATAAACAAAAGCACTCAACATTAAGCATATCATCCATTGTGGATATGGTATCTCTGGTATCTCGTATTTGGTGCAAGAACAGTTAATACTTCAATGAAAATGGAAGGCCAGATTCCAATATATTCCTTTATTATTGCACAATTACATAACATGTATTTCTGTGACCAGCTTACATCATCAGACCACGGCACAAGACAATATGAAATGTCATCAGATATAATGAACATAAAAGATTTAGTTCAGTAATCCCTACTGGGATTCAGCAAAATAGAACAAAATATAAATCCTTTGTTTATATTTTGCTGAATCCCAGTAGGGATTACTGAACTAAATCTTTTATGTTCATTATATCTGATGACATTGCATATTGTCTTGTGCCATGGTCTGATGATGTAAGCTGGTCACAGAAATACATGTTATGTAATTGTGCAATAATAAAGGAATATATTGGAATCTGGCCTTCCATTTTCATTGAATATATATGTATATCCAGCCCACACTGTAAAGTGGTTGTGATGGTGTCACGACAAAAAGCACCCAGCCCACACTGTAAAGTGGTCGCAATAGTGTCACGACAAAAAGCACCCAGCTCGCACTGTAAGGTGGTTGTGATGGTGTCACGACAAAAAGCACCCAGCCCACACTGTAAAGTGGTTGTGATGGTGTCACAACAAAAAGCACCCAGCTCACACTGTAAAGTGTAAAGTAGTTGTGATGGTGTCACGACAAAAAGCACCCAGCCCACACTGTAAAGTGGTCGCAATGGTGTCACGACAAAAAGCACCCAGCCCACACTATAAAGTGGTTGTGATGGTGTCATGACAAAAAGCACCCAGCTCACACTGTAAAGTGGTTGTGATGGTGTCACGACAAAAAGCACTCAGCTCACACTGTAAAGTGGTTGTGATGGTGTCACGACAAAAAGCACCCAGCTCACACTGTAAAGTGGTCGCAATGGTGTCACGACAAAAAGCACCCAGCCCACACTATAAAGTGGTTGTGATGGTGTCATGACAAAAAGCACCCAGCTCACACTGTAAAGTGGTCGCAATGGTGTCACGACAAAAAGCACCCAGCCCACACTATAAAGTGGTTGTGATGGTGTCATGACAAAAAGCACCCAGCTCACACTGTAAAGTGGTTGTGATGGTGTCACGACAAAAAGCACCCAGCTCACACTGTAAAGTGGTCGCAATGGTGTCACGACAAAAAGCACCCAGCCCACACTATAAAGTGGTTGTGATGGTGTCATGACAAAAAGCACCCAGCTCACACTGTAAAGTGGTCGCAATGGTGTCACGACAAAAAGCACCCAGCCCACACTATAAAGTGGTTGTGATGGTGTCATGACAAAAAGCACCCAGCTCACACTGTAAAGTGGTTGTGATGGTGTCATGACAAAAAGCACCCAGCTCACACTGTAAAGTGGTCGCAATGGTGTCACGACAAAAAGCACCCAGCCCACACTATAAAGTGGTTGTGATGGTGTCATGACAAAAAGCACCCAGCTCACACTGTAAAGTGGTCGCAATGGTGTCACGACAAAAAGCACCCAGCCCACACTATAAAGTGGTTGTGATGGTGTCATGACAAAAAGCACCCAGCTCACACTGTAAAGTGGTCGCAATGGTGTCACGACAAAAAGCACCCAGCCCACACTATAAAGTGGTTGTGATGGTGTCATGACAAAAAGCACCCAGCTCACACTGTAAAGTGGTCGCAATGGTGTCACAACAAAAAGCACCCAGCCCACACTATAAAGTGGTTGTGATGGTGTCACGACAAAAAGCACCCAGCCCACACTGTAAAGTGGTCGCAATGGTGTCACGACAAAAAGCACCCAGCTCACACTGTAAAGTGGTTGTGATGGTGTCACGACAAAAAGCACCCAGCTCGCACTGTAAAGTGATTGTGATGGTGTCATGGCAAAAAGCACCCAGCTCGCACTGTAAAGTGATTGTGATGCTGTCATGGCAAAAAGCACCCAGTATTCATTGTAAATGTGGTTGGTGTTAGGAAGGGCATACAACTGTAGAAACCAAGCCAAAATCAGTTCTGAATGAGCAAGACATGGGCATCTGATATGGAATTTCTCACAACAGAACAACTTGTCTAACTTGTGCTAGCCAGAAAAAATGGATGTTAAATGGTGATAATGATATTACAAAGAGTCGGGACCCAATGGCTGAGCTCTTGCCATTTCAACAGCTTGATCCAGATGGATTTATATACACACATATATATATATATATACACATATACATATATATACACATATACACACACACTGTAAAGTGATTGATGCTGGGAAGTGCATCCAAGCCAAAATGGAGCGTATGAGCAAGACATTGTCACTTGACCTGTCTAACCTCAGTATGTGACAACCCATCTAACCCATGCAAGCATGGAAAATAGACTTTAAATAGTGATGATGATGATATTTACAGTGGACCCTGCATCTTACATGGTTGGAAAATATTTAACCCTTAATGTCCTGTTCCACTCTAACCCCTACTGCTATAATTTTCCCTGGGTTTTCTCAACATCCAGAGAATCTGACATTTAACCTCCTCCAAAACATTGATGTACACAGTTTGATCCCACTGCATGACTCCTTAAGAAAATGTCTTCCCATAACTTCAGACTGACTAATGCTTTGTGTGTGTGTCTACATGAGGTAGGCCTGTATTTATGTGTATGTCTGGCAAGCATGTATGTGTCTGGTAGATATGTATGTATTTGTGTGTGTGTGTGTGTGTCTGATAGATATATATGTATTTGTGTGTGTGTCTGGTAGGTATATATGTATTTGTGTGTGTGTGTGTGTCTGGTAGGTATATATGTATTTTTGTGTATGTGTGTGTCTGGTAGGTATATATGTATTTGTGTGTGTGTGTGTGTGTGTGTGTCTGGTAGGTATATATGTATTTTTGTGTATGTGTGTGTCTGGTAGGTATATATGTATTTGTGTGTGTGTGTGTGTGTCTGGTAGGTATATATGTATTTTTGTGTATGTGGTAGATATGTATTTGTGTGTGCACGTCTGACTATGAAAGAAATATATGCCAGCCTCCCACACATATCTGTCGTACGTAAACATGGCACCTATGAGGCTGTGTCCCCATTAGTGCTTTGGAAACCACAAGCAGTCACTAATAACAGGGTGTAAGTTCTCTTATCCCGATGTCATCTCAAGAGATTCTGGTATTGAAATCCAGAATTTGGCAACGGAAATGAACAACAGACCCACGTGGAGGTCAATTGTTGCGTCATTTTCGGCTGAGGCTGCCGGATGATGATGATGATGAAGCATGTACTTATGTGTATGTGTCTGGTAGATATGTATGTGTGTGTGTGTGTGTGTATGTGTGTGTACAAAATATATTTCCCAGGGAAAATGTAAATTTTCCCAAACAACTTTAGCGATTCTTCCTTTATATCTCTTTCTCACTTCCTCTCTATCACTCTATCTCCTGCTCTGGAAGAAATTGGCTGTGTTCAGACCTGGAGAGGGGACGGGCTTCACCAGCCCCATTTAACCTTTTAGTTACCAACCTGGCCAAAACCAGCTCTGGTTCTATGAAATAAAACCACCCATTTTAAAGATTTCAAACTTAAATTAAAATCTTCCAACATAATTTTGTATAAAAACATTACATTAAATTAATATCTTAGTAATGAAATAATTAATAATTTTAGTAAATCCCTCAAAATTCTTCATTAATTAATCAAAATAGAGTGTATTTCATTAGAAATGAGGTCGTGAAAGGGTTAAAATGCCTAAAACACGAAATATATCGCAATGGGGCCTCTACAACTTCCCCATAAATTATAGGTCCATACAGACAATGTTACCCTGTTATCTATATATCTAAAACAGAGAATGTCTGTCTGTCTGTCCCCCTAAAACTCAAGAACCACCCAACCGATTTTTTTCAAACTTTACACATGTAATACTTATGGTCGTGTGGGTGTTTTGAGCAAAAAGTATTTCAAATTTTCAATGCCCTAGGGACCGCGTTAGGAGCCATTTAGCGATCTCTCTGTCTTTTTAGATAGATACAGAGCTATAATGTCGCGCCCTTATAATATCTGTCTGTATGTCTGCTGTCTGCATTACGAGATTATGACGCTATCTGTGTGTGTGTATGTATATATAGTGTGTGTGTATATATATATATATAGTGTGTAACATTTTTCGAAATATTTACTTCTGCGTTCACAGGTTGATTTTTTTAGTTTCAGAAGATCCCGTTAAGGGTGAAAGCAGCGATTCTTCACTTAAACTTTAATCTGTTATTTTAATATATATATATATATAATTATATATTCGTGTACAGATATTTTTGCATACACAATAACAAAATATAAACAAATGTATTTATTTCTCGAGGCTCGACAGCAGCAAAAACAACAACAAAAAAGAGAGGGAACGCAATTACATGCTTTTGAAAAATCTTAATGGAAAATTATTTGCCTATTCACCCAATTATTAGGATTTCTGCATCAATTGGTGAACACACGAAACTGTTTCAGAAAGGAGGGATAAACATGCCAATCTATGTTTAGAATCCTGAGCAGTGCCAGGCCATTCTGCTAGTCTATATATCTAAAACAGAGAATGTCTGTCTGTCTCCCTAAAACTCGAGAACCTCCCAACTGATTTTTTTCAAACTTTACATATGTAATACTTATGGTCGTGTGAGTGTTTTAAGCAAAAACATTTCAAATTTTCAATGCCCGCATTAGGTGAAACACCGCATATTTTAGGCTTTAAAGGCTTATGTCATTTAAATTGTTTTGAGCAAAAAAGATTTTCTCATTTTTTGCCCCAGGGACCGCATTAGGCGAAAAACCAATTTTTTAAAGTATTTTGGTTGCGTTAGGGCTTGTAACTCGAGAAGTGCCCAACCGATTTTTAAAAAACATTGCATATGCATTACTTATGTTTCATAAATTTTCTTGACTGAAAAAGATTTCAAATTTCTGCCCAGGGATCGCATTGTTTAGCATTTTGGTTGCGTTAGGGCATGTAACCTTAAAAGTATCCAACTAAATTCCTTCATGCTCTCCACCACTGCAGTCCCACATGCTTACTGCTCTGTAACTATTGCTTTCATTGTACCATAGCACAACAAATACATGTTCGGTTTGTCGAATGCCTTTTTACTTAACCCTATCGTCTTGGCTTTCGTGGGTTGAACATTTTACTCTCAGGCACCCAATTAAGTTAAACCCCTGGTAATCTACGACAAATTTTTTTTATAAGCACAAAATGTAGACACCATCCCCAGGCCGAGGTATTCCGTACTGTTTCAGAAAGGAGGGATAAACATGCCAATCTATATTTAGAATCCCGAGCAACGCCGGGCCATTCTGCTAGTTCTTATCTAAAAGGAAGGCTCTGTCACAAAGTGATCACAATAAGCAGCTTCCATTGTCTAAAGTTATTTGGGAAATTTTCATTTTTTCCTGGGAAATATATTTTGTATGCACACACACACACAGACATATATACATCTTACCACACACACATAAATACCTACATACCATACACATATTACTACGCACACACACACAATCTACCTCATGCACACACATATCTACCACATACACACACAAGTACATATCTACCACATACACACACATAAATACACACAGACATACACATCTTACCACACACATAAATACATATCTACTACACACATGCACAAAAAGGCCTACCACATGCACACACATATAAATACATACTTATCACACACAACAATAACAGCAACAAATACAGCTTGAAGCAAGGAAGGAACTTCTTTATAATCATTCGACCTGCTAGAAATAGCAGCTAAACCACCCTGTCTTAGGAAAGGACACTTTCAATAATGAGGTTGTGGGTTTACTGCACAAAGGTAAGAAAGATGGGATGGTCACATCTGGAATGTCTGTGATCATAGATCTACTAGATCAGTGCTGACCTACAGGACTGGATTTAGACCGTGGGGGTCCCAAAGTACTTCAGGTTTGGGGGAACCCCTCATACACAAAAAAATTAGAATACACAGCAATTTTACACCTCAATTTTCCATATCAAAGTTAGCTTGGTGCAAGTAATTGGAATTGGAAAGTTATAAATACAGGTATTGGGCACAAATAAATTGCTACAGCTGTCACTTGTGGGACCCCCACCACTGCAAGAGACGTGGGGGAATGGCCCCCTTTGTCCCCCTCCCCCAGGGTTAAACAACATCCATCTACAGCAACAACAACAACAATCTCTACCTCTACAACAACAACAACCATCTCTACCTCTACAACAACAACAACCATCTCTACCTCTACAACAACAACAACCATCTCTAACTCTACAACAACAGGTAATCTCTGCCAGTACAACAACAACAACCATCTCTAACTCTACAACAACAACAACAGGTAATCTCTGCCAGTACAACAACAACAACCATCTCTACCTCTACAACAACAACAACCATCTCTGCCAGTACAACAACAACAGCCATCTCTACCTCTACAACAACAACAACCATCTCTGCCAGTACAACAACAACAGCCATCTCTGTCTGTACAACAACAACAACAATATCTGCCTGAGCTTGTTTGATGTCTGACGTTCTATGACTATCATCAAACGTGACTACTGAAAGCTATGTCGTAAGCTTGTTATGTCACCATGGTGAAAAAAACTTGGTAAACAAAGAAAGCTTTCTTGAGTCCACTACACTGAATAATAGGTTGACACCCCACCACTACCCCAGAGCTTCTCCTACACTAGAGAGAGAGAGTTTTACACCCCACCCCTACCCCAGTTACTCCTACACTAGAGAGAGAGAGTTTTACACCCCACCACTACCCCAGTTTCTCCTACACTAGAGAGAGAGTTTTACACCCCACCACTACCCCAGTTTCTCCTACACTAGAGAGAGAGAGTTTTACAGCCCACCACTACCCCAGTTTCTCCTACACTAGAGAGAGAGAGAGAGAGTTTTACACCCCACCACTACCCCAGTTTCTCCTACACTAGAGAGAGAGTTTTACACCTCACCACTACCCCAGTTTCACCTACACTAGAGAGAGAGAGAGTTTTACACCCCACCACTACCCCAGTTCTCCTACACTAGAGAGAGAGAGAGTTTTACACCCCACCACTACCCCAGTTCTCCTACACTAGAGAGAGAGAGAGTTTTACACCCCACCCCTACCCCAGTTTCTCCTACACTAGAGAGAGAGAGAGTTTTACACCCCACCCCCACCCCAGTTTCTCCTACACTAGAGAGAGAGAGAGAGTTTTACACCCCACCACTACCCCAGTTTCTCCTACACTAGAGAGAGAGAGAGTTTTACACCCCACCACTACCCCAGTTTCTCCTACACTAGAGAGAGAGAGTTTTACACCCCACCACTACCCCAGTTTCTCCTACGCTAGAGAGATAGAGTTTTACACCCCACCACTACCCCAGTTTCTCCTACACTAGAGAGAGAGTTTTACACCCCACCACTACCCCAGTTTCTCCTACACTAGAGAGAGAGTTTTACACCCCACCACTACCCCAGTTTCTCCTACACTAGAGAGAGGGAGTTTTACACCCCACCACTACCCCAGTTTCTCCTACACTAGAGAGAGAGAGTTTTACACCCCACCACTAACCCAGTTTCTCCTACGCTAGAGAGATAGAGTTTTACACCCCACCACTACCCCAGTTTCTCCTACACTAGAGAGAGAGTTTTACCCCCCACCACTACCCCAGTTTCTCCTACACTAGAGAGAGAGTTTTACACCCCACCACTACCCCAGTTTCTCCTACACTAGAGAGAGAGTTTTACACCCCACCACTACGCCAGTTTCTCCTACACTAGAGAGAGAGAGTTTTACACCCCACCACTACCCCAGTTTCTCCTACACTAGAGAGAGAGAGTTTTACACCCCACCACTACCCCAGTTTCTCCTACGCTAGAGAGATAGAGTTTTACACCCCACCACTACCCCAGTTTCTCCTACACTAGAGAGGGAGTTTTACACCCCACCACTACCCCAGTTTCTCCTACACTAGAGAGAGAGTTTTACACCCCACCACTACCCCAGTTTCTCCTACACTAGAGAGAGAGTTTTACACCCCACCACTACCCCAGTTTCTCCTACACTAGAGAGAGGGAGTTTTACACCCCACCACTACCCCAGTTTCTCCTACACTAGAGAGAGAGAGTTTTACACCCCACCACTACCCCAGTTTCTCCTACACTAGAGAGAGAGTTTTACACCCCACCACTACCCCAGTTTCTCCTACACTAGAGAGAGAGAGTTTTACACCCCACCACTACCCCAGTTTCTCCTACACTAGAGAGAGAGTTTTACACCCCACCACTACCCCAGTTTCTCCTACACTAGAGAGAGAGAGTTTTACACCCCACCACTACCCCAGTTTCTCCTACACTAGAGAGAGAGTTTTACACCCCACCACTACCCCAGTTTCTCCTACACTAGAGAGAGAGAGTTTTACACCCCACCACTACCCCAGTTTCTCCTACACTAGAGAGAGAGTTTTACACCCCACCACTACCCCAGTTTCTCCTACACTAGAGAGAGAGAGTTTTACACCCCACCACTACCCCAGTTTCTCCTACACTAGAGAGAGAGAGTTTTACACCCCACCACTACCCCAGTTTCTCCTACACTAGAGAGAGAGTTTTACACCCCACCACTACCCCAGTTTCTCCTACACTAGAGAGAGAGGGTTTTACACCCCACCACTACCCCAGTTTCTCCTACACTAGAGAGAGAGAGTTTTACACACCACCCCTACCCCAGTTTCTCTTACACTAGAGAGAGAGAGAGAGTTTTACACCCCACCACTACCCCAGTTTCTCCCACACTAGAGAGAGAGTTTTACACCCCACCACTACCCCAGTTTCTCCTACACTAGAGAGAGAGAGTTTTACACCCCACCACTACCCCAGTTTCTCCTACACTAGAGAGAGAGAGTTTTACACCCCACCACTACCCCAGTTTCTCCTACACTAGAGAGAGAGTTTTACACCCCACCACTACCCCAGTTTCTCCTACACTAGAGAGAGAGAGTTTTACACCCCACCACTACCCCAGTTTCTCCTACACTAGAGAGAGAGTTTTACACCCCACCACTACCCCAGTTTCTCCTACACTAGAGAGAGAGTTTTACACCCCACACTACCCCAGTTTCTCCTACACTAGAGAGAGAGTTTTACACCCCACCACTACCCCCAGTTTCTCCTACACTAGAGAGAGAGTTTTACACCCCACCACTACCCCAGTTTCTCCTACACTAGAGAGAGAGGGTTTTACACCCCACCACTACCCCAGTTTCTCCTACACTAGAGAGAGAGAGTTTTACACCCCACCACTAACCCAGTTTCTCCTACGCTAGAGAGATAGAGTTTTACACCCCACCACTACCCCAGTTTCTCCTACACTAGAGAGAGAGTTTTACACCCCACCACTACCCCAGTTTCTCCTACACTAGAGAGAGAGTTTTACACCCCACCACTACGCCAGTTTCTCCTACACTAGAGAGAGAGAGTTTTACACCCCACCACTACCCCAGTTTCTCCTACACTAGAGAGAGAGAGTTTTACACCCCACCACTACCCCAGTTTCTCCTACGCTAGAGAGATAGAGTTTTACACCCCACCACTACCCCAGTTTCTCCTACACTAGAGAGAGAGGGTTTTACACCCCACCACTACCCCAGTTTCTCCTACACTAGAGAGAGAGAGAGAGTTTTACACCCCACCACTACCCCAGTTTCTCCCACACTAGAGAGAGAGTTTTACACCCCACCACTACCCCAGTTTCTCCTACACTAGAGAGAGAGAGTTTTACACCCCACCACTACCCCAGTTTCTCCTACACTAGAGAGAGAGAGTTTTACACCCCACCACTACCCCAGTTTCTCCTACACTAGAGAGAGAGTTTTACACCCCACCACTACCCCAGTTTCTCCTACACTAGAGAGAGAGAGTTTTACACCCCACCACTACCCCAGTTTCTCCTACACTAGAGAGAGAGTTTTACACCCCACCACTACCCCAGTTTCTCCTACACTAGAGAGAGAGTTTTACACCCCACCACTACCCCAGTTTCTCCTACACTAGAGAGAGAGTTTTACACCCCACCACTACCCCAGTTTCTCCTACACTAGAGAGAGAGTTTTACACCCCACCACTACCCCAGTTTCTCCTACACTAGAGAGAGGGAGTTTTACACCCCACCACTACCCCAGTTTCTCCTACACTAGAGAGAGAGAGTTTTACACCCCACCACTAACCCAGTTTCTCCTACGCTAGAGAGATAGAGTTTTACACCCCACCACTACCCCAGTTTCTCCTACACTAGAGAGAGAGTTTTACACCCCTCCACTACCCCAGTTTCTCCTACACTAGAGAGAGAGTTTTACACCCCACCACTACCCCAGTTTCTCCTACACTAGAGAGAGAGTTTTACACCCCACCACTACGCCAGTTTCTCCTACACTAGAGAGAGAGAGTTTTACACCCCACCACTACCCCAGTTTCTCCTACACTAGAGAGAGAGAGTTTTACACCCCACCACTACCCCAGTTTCTCCTACGCTAGAGAGATAGAGTTTCACACCCCACCACTACCCCAGTTTCTCCTACACTAGAGAGAGAGTTTTACACCCCACCACTACCCCAGTTTCTCCTACACTAGAGAGAGAGTTTTACACCCCACCACTACCCCAGTTTCTCCTACACTAGAGAGAGAGAGTTTTACACCCCACCACTACCCCAGTTTCTCCTACACTAGAGAGAGAGTTTTACACCCCACCACTACCCAGTTTCTCCTACACTAGAGAGAGAGAGTTTTACACCCCACCACTACCCCAGTTTCTCCTACACTAGAGAGAGAGTTTTACACCCCACCACTATCCCAGTTTCTCCTACACTAGAGAGAGAGAGTTTTACACCCCACCACTACCCCAGTTTCTCCTACACTAGAGAGAGAGTTTTACACCCCACCACTACCCCAGTTTCTCCTACACTAGAGAGAGAGAGTTTTACACCCCACCACTACCCCAGTTTCTCCTACACTAGAGAGAGAGTTTTACACCCCACCACTACCCCAGTTTCTCCTACACTAGAGAGAGAGAGTTTTACACCCCACCACTACCCCAGTTTCTCCTACACTAGAGAGAGAGAGTTTTACACCCCACCCCTACCCCAGTTTCTCTTACACTAGAGAGAGAGAGAGTTTTACACCCCACCACTACCCCAGTTTCTCCCACACTAGAGAGAGAGTTTTACACCCCACCACTACCCCAGTTTCTCCTACACTAGAGAGAGAGAGTTTTACACCCCACCACTACCCCAGTTTCTCCTACACTAGAGAGAGAGAGTTTTACACCCCACCACTACCCCAGTTTCTCCTACACTAGAGAGAGAGTTTTACACCCCACCACTACCCCAGTTTCTCCTACACTAGAGAGAGAGAGTTTTACACCCCACCACTACCCCAGTTTCTCCTACACTAGAGAGAGAGTTTTACACCCCACCACTACCCCAGTTTCTCCTACACTAGAGAGAGAGTTTTACACCCCACCACTACCCCAGTTTCTCCTACACTAGAGAGAGAGTTTTACACCCCACCACTACCCCAGTTTCTCCTACACTAGAGAGAGAGTTTTACACCCCACCACTACCCCAGTTTCTCCTACACTAGAGAGAGAGAGTTTTACACCCCACCACTACCCCAGTTTCTCCTACACTAGAGAGAGAGAGTTTTACACCCCACCACTACCCCAGTTTCTCCTACACTAGAGAGAGAGAGAATTTTACACCCCACCACTACCCCAGTTTCTCCTACACTAGAGAGAGAGAGAATTTTACACCGCACCACTACCCCAGTTTCTCCTACACTAGAGAGAGAGAGAGAATTTTACACCCCACCACTACCCCAGTTTCTCCTACACTAGAGAGAGAGTTTTACAGCCCACCACTACCCCAGTTTCTCCTACACTAGAGAGAGAGAGTTTTACACCCCACCACTACCCCAGTTTCTTCTACACTAGAGAGAGAGTTTGACACCCCACCACTACCGCAGTTTCTCCTACACTAGAGAGAGAGAGTTTTACACCCCACCACTACCCCAGTTTCTCCTACACTAGAGAGAGAGAGTTTTACACCCCACCACTACCCCAGTTTCTCCTACACTAGAGAGAGAGAGTTTTACAACCCACCACTACCCCAGTTTCTACTACACTAGAGAGAGAGAGTTTTACACCCCACCACTACCCCAGTTTCTCCTACACTAGAGAGAGAGAGTTTTACACCCCACCACTACCCCAGTTTCTCCTACACTAGAGAGAGAGTTTTACACCCCACCACTACCCCAGTTTCTCCTACACTAGAGAGAGAGAGTTTTACACCCCACCACTACCCCAGTTTCTCCTACACTAGAGAGAGAGTTTTACACCCCACCACTACCCCAGTTTCTCCTACACTAGAGAGAGAGAGTTTTACACCCCACCACTACCCCAGTTTCTCCTACACTAGAGAGAGTTTTACACCCCACCACTACCCCAGTTTATCCTACACTAGAGAGAGAGAGAGAATTTTATACCCCACCACTACCCCAGTTTCTCCTACACTAGAGAGAGAGAGAGAGAATTTTACACCGCACCACTACCCCAGTTTCTCCTACACTAGAGAGAGAGAGAATTTTACACCCCACCACTACCCCAGTTTCTCCTACACTAGAGAGAGAGAGAGAATTTTACACCCCACCACTACCCCAGTGTTTCCTACACTAGAGAGAGAATTTTACACCCCACCACTACCCCAGTTTCTCCTACACTAGAGAGAGAGAGAGAATTTTACACCCCACCACTACCCCAGTTTCTCCTACACTAGAGAGAGAGAGAGAATTTTACACCCCACCACTACCCCAGTTTCTCCTACACTAGAGAGAGGGAGAGAATTTTACACCCCACCACTACCCCAGTTTCTCCTACACTAGAGAGAGAGAGAGAATTTTACACCCCACCACTACCCCAGTTTCTCCTACACTAGAGAGAGAGAGAGAATTTTACACCCCACCACTACCCCAGTTTCTCCTACACTAGAGAGAGAGAGAGAATTTTACACCCCACCACTACCCCAGTTTCTCCTACACTAGAGAGAGAGAGAGAATTTTACACCCCACCACTACCCCAGTGTTTCCTACACTAGAGAGAGAATTTTACACCCCACCACTACCCCAGTTTCTCCTACACTAGAGAGAGATAGAGAGTTTTACACCCCACCACTACCCAGTTTCTCCTACACTAGAGAGAGAGAGAGAGTTTTACACCCAACCACTACCCCAGTTTCTCCTACACTAGAGAGAGAGAGTTTTACACCCAACCACTACCCCAGTTTCTGCTACACTAGTGAGAGAGAGAGTTTTACACCCCACCATACCCCAGTTTCTGCTACACTAGTGAGAGAGAGAGTTTTACACCCCACCACTACCCCAGTTTCTGCTACACTAGTGAGAGAGAGAGTTTTACACCCCACCACTACCCCAGTTTCTCCTACACTAGAGAGAGAGTTTTACACCCCACCACTACCCCAGTTTCTGCTACACTAGTGAGAGAGAGAGTTTTACACCCCACCACTACCCCAGTTTCCCCTACACTAGTGAGAGAGAGAGTTTTACACCCCACCACTACCCCAGTTTCCCCTACACTAGTGAGAGAGAGAGTTTTACACCCCACCACTACCCCAGTTTCTCCTACACTAGAGAGAGAGTTTTACACCCCATCACTACCCCAGTTTCCGCTACACTAGTGAGAGAGAGAGTTTTACACCCCACCACTACCCCAGTTTCTCCTACACTAGAGAGAGAGTTTTACACACCACCACTACCCCAGTTTCCCATACACTAGTGAGAGAGAGAGTTTTACACCCCACCACTACCCCAGTTTCTCCTACACTACAGAGAGAGAGAGATTTACACCCCACCACTACCCCAGTTTCTCCTACACTAGAGAGAGAGTTTTACACCCCACCATACCCCAGTTTCTCCTACACTAGAGAGAGAGAGAGAGTTTTACACCCCACCATACCCCAGTTTCTCCTACACTAGAGAGAGTTTTACACCCCACCACTACCTCAGTTTCTCCTACACTAGAGAGAGAGAGAGAGTTTTACACCCCACCATACCCCAGTTTCTCCTACACTAGAGAGAGTTTTACACCCCACCACTACCCCAGTTTCTCCTACACTAGAGAGAGAGTTTTACACACCACCACTACCCCAGTTTCCCATACACTAGTGAGAGAGAGAGTTTTACACCCCACCACTACCCCAGTTTCTCCTACACTACAGAGAGAGAGAGATTTACACCCCACCACTACCCCAGTTTCTCCTACACTAGAGAGAGAGTTTTACACCCCACCATACCCCAGTTTCTCCTACACTAGAGAGAGAGAGAGAGTTTTACACCCCACCATACCCCAGTTTCTCCTACACTAGAGAGAGTTTTACACCCCACCACTACCCCAGTTTCTCCTACACTAGAGAGATAGAGTTTTACACTCCACCACTACCCCAGTTTCTCCTACACTACAGAGAGAGAGAGATTTACACCCCACCACTACCCCAGTTTCTCCTACACTAGAGAGAGAGTTTTACACCCCACCACTACCTCAGTTTCTCCTACACTAGAGAGAGAGAGAGAGTCTTATACCCCACCACTACCCCAGTTTCTCCTACACTAGAGAGAGAGAGAGTTTTACACCCCACCACTACCCCAGTTTCTCCTACACTACAGAGAGAGAGAGATTTACACCCCACCACTACCCCAGTTTCTCCTACACTAGAGAGAGAGTTTTACACCCCACCACTACCCCAGTTTCTCCTACACTACAGAGAGAGAGAGATTTACACCCCACCACTACCCCAGTTTCTCCTACACTAGAGAGAGAGTTTTACACCCCACCACTACCCCAGTTTCTCCTACACTAGAGAGAGAGAGAGTTTTACACCCCACCACTACCCCAGTTTCTTCTGCACTAGAGAGAGAGTTTTACACCTCACTACTACCCCAGTTTCTCCTACACTAGAGAGAGAGTTTTACACCCCACCACTACCCCAGTTTCTCCTACACTAGAGAGAGAGTTTTACACCCCACCACTAACCCAATTTCTCCTACACTAGAGAGAGACTTTTACACCCCACCCCTACCCCAGTTTCTCCTACAGTAGAGAGAGAGAGAGTTTTACACCCCACCACTACCCCAGTTTCTCCTACACTAGAGAGAGAGTTTTACACCCCACCATTACCCCAGTTTCTCCTACACTAGAGAGAGACTTTTACACCCCACCCTTACCCCAGTTTCTCCTACACTAGAGAGAGAGAGAGTTTTACACCCCAACACCACCCCAGTTTCTCCTACACTAGAGAGAGAGTCTTACACCCCACCACTAACCCAGTTTCTCCTACAATAGAGAGAGAGAGAGAGAGTTTTACACCCCACCACTACCCCAGTTTCTCCTACACTAGAGAGAGAGAGAGAGAGAGATTTACACCCCACCACTACCCCAGTTTCTCCTACACTAGAGAGAGAGTTTTACACCCCACCACTACCCCAGTTTCCCCTACACTAGTGAGAGAGAGAGTTTTACACCCCACCACTACCCCAGTTTCTCCTACACTAGAGAGAGAGATTTACACCCCACCACTACCCCAGTTTCCCCTACACTAGTGAGAGAGAGAGATTTACACCCCACCACTACCCCAGTTTCTCCTACACTAGAGAGAGAGTTTTACACCCCACCCCTACCCCAGTTTCTGCTACACTAGTGAGAGAGAGAGTTTTACACCCCACCACTACCCCAGTTTCTCCTACACTAGAGAGAGAGTTTTACACCCCACCACTACCCCAGTTTCCCCTACACTAGTGAGAGAGAGAGTTTTACACCCCACCACTACCCCAGTTTCTCCTACACTAGAGAGAGAGTTTTACACCCCACCACTACCCCAGTTTCCGCTACACTAGTGAGAGAGAGAGTTTTACACCCCACCACTACCCCAGTTTCTCCTACACTAGAGAGAGAGTTTTACACACCACCACTACCCCAGTTTCCCATACACTAGTGAGAGAGAGAGTTTTACACCCCACCTCTACCCCAGTTTCTCCTACACTAGAGAGAGAGTTTTACACCCCACCATACCCCAGTTTCTCCTACACTAGAGAGAGAGAGAGAGTTTTACACCCCACCATACCCCAGTTTCTCCTACACTAGAGAGAGTTTTACACCCCACCACTACCTCAGTTTCTCCTACACTAGAGAGAGAGAGAGAGTCTTATACCCCACCACTACCCCAGTTTCTCCTACACTAGAGAGATAGAGTTTTACACTCCACCACTACCCCAGTTTCTCCTACACTACAGAGAGAGAGAGATTTACACCCCACCACTACCCCAGTTTCTCCTACACTAGAGAGAGAGTTTTACACCCCACCATACCCCAGTTTCTCCTACACTAGAGAGAGAGAGAGAGAGTTTTACACCCCACCATACCCCAGTTTCTCCTACACTAGAGAGAGTTTTACACCCCACCACTACCTCAGTTTCTCCTACACTAGAGAGAGAGAGAGAGTCTTATACCCCACCACTACCCCAGTTTCTCCTACACTAGAGAGATAGAGTTTTACACTCCACCACTACCCCAGTTTCTCCTACACTACAGAGAGAGAGAGATTTACACCCCACCACTACCCCAGTTTCTCCTACACTAGAGAGAGAGTTTTACACCCCACCATACCCCAGTTTCTCCTACACTAGAGAGAGTTTTACACCCCACCATACCCCAGTTTCTCATACACTAGAGAGAGTTTTACACCCCACCACTACCTCAGTTTCTCCTACACTAGAGAGAGAGAGAGTTTTACACCCCACCACTACCACAGTTTCTCCTACACTACAGAGAGAGAGAGATTTACTCCCCACCACTACCCCAGTTTCTCCTACACTAGAGAGAGAGAGAGTTTTACACCCCACCACTACCCCAGTTTCTTCTGCACTAGAGAGAGAGTTTTACACCTCACTACTACCCCAGTTTCTCCTACACTAGAGAGAGAGTTTTACACCCCACCACTACCCCAGTTTCTCCTACACTAGAGAGAGAGTTTTACACCCCACCACTAACCCAATTTCTCCTACACTAGAGAGAGAGTTTTACACCCCACCACTACCCCAGTTTCTCCTACACTAGAGAGAGAGAGAGTTTTACACCCCACCACTACCCCAGTTTCTTCTGCACTAGAGAGAGAGTTTTACACCTCACTACTACCCCAGTTTCTCCTACACTAGAGAGAGAGTTTTACACCCCACCACTACCCCAGTTTCTCCTACACTAGAGAGAGAGTTTTACACCCCACCACTAACCCAATTTCTCCTACACTAGAGAGAGACTTTTACACCCCACCCCTACCCCAGTTTCTCCTACAGTAGAGAGAGAGAGTTTTACACCCCACCACTACCCCAGTTTCTCCTACACTAGAGAGAGACTTTTACACCCCACCATTACCCCAGTTTCTCCTACACTAGAGAGAGACTTTTACACCCCACCCCTACCCCAGTTTCTCCTACACTAGAGAGAGACTTTTACACCCCACCCCTACCCCAGTTTCTCCTACACTAGAGAGAGAGTTTTACACCCCACCATTACCCCAGTTTCTCCTACACTAGAGAGAGACTTTTACACCCCACCCTTACCCCAGTTTCTCCTACACTAGAGAGAGAGAGAGTTTTACACCCCAACACCACCCCAGTTTCTCCTACACTAGAGAGAGAGTCTTACACCCCACCACTAACCCAGTTTCTCCTACAATAGAGAGAGAGAGAGAGAGTTTTACACCCCACCACTACCCCAGTTTCTCCTACACTAGAGAGAGAGAGAGAGAGATTTACACCCCACCACTACCCCAGTATCTCCTACACTAGAGAGAGAGCCTTACACCCCACCACTAACCCAGTTTCTCCTACACTAGAGGTAGAGAGAGAGTTTTACACCCCACCCCTACCCCAGTTTCTCCTACACTAGAGAGAGAGAGAGATTTACACCCCACCACTACCCCAGTTTCTCCTACACTAGAGAGAGAGAGAGAGAGAGTTTTACACCCCACCACTACCCCAGTTTCTCCTACACTAGAGAGAGAGAGAGAGAGTTTTACACCCCACCACTACCCCAGTATCTCCTGCACTAGAGAGAGAGTTTTACACCCCACCACTACCCCAGTTTCTCCTACACTAGAGATAGAGTTTTACACCCCACCACTACCCCAGTTTCTCCTACACTAGAGAGAGAGAGAGTTTTACACCCCACCACTACCTCAGTTTCTCCTTCACTAGAGAGAGAGAGAGTTTTACACCCCACCACTACCCCAGTTTCTCCTACACTAGAGAGAGAGAGAGAGTTTTACACCCCACACCACCCCAGTTTCTTCTACACTAGAGAGAGAGAAAGAGTTTTACACCCCACCCCTACCCCAGTTTCTCCTACACTAGAGAGAGAGAGAGTTTTACACCCCACGCCTACCCCAGTGTCTCCTACACTAGAGAGAGAGTTTTACACCCCACCACTACCCCAGTTTCTCCTACAATAGAGAGAGAGTTTTACAGCCCACCACTACCCCAGTTTCTCCTACACTAGAGAGAGAGAGTTTTACACCCCACCACTACCCCAGTTTCTCCTACACTAGAGAGAGAGTTTGACACCCCACCACTACCGCAGTTTCTCCTACACTAGAGAGAGAGAGTTTTACACCCCACCACTACCCCAGTTTCTCCTACACTAGAGAGAGAGAGTTTTACACCCCACCACTACCCCAGTTTCTCCTACACTAGAGAGAGAGAGTTTTACACCCCACCACTACCCCAGTTTCTCCTACACTAGAAAGAGAGAGTTTTACACCCCACCACTACCCCAGTTTCTCCTACACTAGAGAGAGAGAGTTTTACACCCCACCACTACCCCAGTTTCTCCTACACTAGAGAGAGAGTTTTACACCCCACCACTACCCCAGTTTCTCCTACACTAGAGAGAGAGAGTTTTACACCCCACCACTACCCCAGTTTCTCCTACACTAGAGAGAGAATTTTACACCCCACCACTACCCCAGTTTCTCCTACACTAGAGAGAGAGAGTTTTACACCCCACCACTACCCCAGTTTCTCCTACACTAGAGAGAGTTTTACACCCCACCACTACCCCAGTTTATCCTACACTAGAGAGAGAGAGAGAATTTTATACCCCACCACTACCCCAGTTTCTCCTACACTAGAGAGAGAGAGAGAGAATTTTACACCGCACCACTACCCCAGTTTCTCCTACACTAGAGAGAGAGAGAATTTTACACCCCACCACTACCCCAGTTTCTCCCACACTAGAGAGAGAGAGAGAATTTTACACCCCACCACTACCCCAGTGTTTCCTACACTAGAGAGAGAATTTTACACCCCACCACTACCCCAGTTTCTCCTACACTAGAGAGAGAGAGAGAATTTTACACCCCACCACTACCCCAGTTTCTCCTACACTAGAGAAAGAGAGAGAATTTTACACCCCACCACTACCCCAGTTTCTCCTACACTAGAGAGAGAGAGATAATTTTACACCCCACCACTACCCCAGTTTCTCCTACACTAGAGAGAGAGAGAGAATTTTACACCCCACCACTACCCCAGTTTCTCCTACACTAGAGAGAGAGAGAGAATTTTACACCCCACCACTACCCCAGTTTCTCCTACACTAGAGAGAGAGAGAATTTTACACCCCACCACTACCCCAGTTTCTCCTACACTAGAGAGAGAGAGAGAATTTTACACCCCACCACTACCCCAGTGTTTCCTACACTAGAGAGAGAATTTTACACCCCACCACTACCCCAGTTTCTCCTACACTAGAGAGAGATAGAGAGTTTTACACCCCACCACTACCCAGTTTCTCCTACACTAGAGAGAGAGAGAGAGTTTTACACCCAACCACTACCCCAGTTTCTCCTACACTAGAGAGAGAGAGAGAGAGAGATTTACACCCCACCACTACCCCAGTTTCTCCTACACTAGAGAGAGAGAGAGTTTTACACCCCACCCCTACCCCAGTTTCTCCTACACTAGAGAGAGAGTGAGTTTTACACCCCACCACTACCCCAGTTTCCCCTACACTAGAGAGAGTTTTACACCCCACCCCTACCCCAGTTTCTCCTACACTAGAGAGAGTTTTACACCCCACCCCTACCCCAGTTTCTCCTACACTAGAGAGAGTTTTACACCCCACCCCTACCCCAGTTTCTCCTACACTAGAGAGAGCGTTTTATACCCCACCACTATCCCAGTTTCTCCTACACTAGAGAGAGTTTTACACCCCACCCCTACCCCAGTTTCTCCTACACTAGAGAGAGCGTTTTATACCCCACCACTACCCCAGTTTCTCCTACACTAGAGAGTTTTACACCGCATCACTACCCCAGCTTCTCCTACACTAGAGAGAGCGTTTTATACCCCACCACTACCCCAGTTTCTCCTACACTAGAGAGAGCGTTTTATACCCCACCACTACCCCAGTTTCTCCTACACTAGAGAGCGTTTTATACCCCACCACTACCCCAGCTTCTCCTACACTAGAGAGAGAGAGAATTTTACACCGCACCACTACCCCAGTTTCTCCTACGCTAGAGAGAGAGAGAATTTTACACCCCACCACTACCCCAGTTTCTCCTACACTAGAGAGAGAGAGAGTTTTACACCCCACCACTACCCCAGTTTCTCCTACAATAGAGAGAGAGAGGGAGTTTTACACCCCACCACTGCCCCAGTTTCTTCTACACTAGAGACAGAGAGAGAGTTTTACACCCCACCACTACCCCAGTTTCTCCTACACTAGAGAGTTTTACACCGCACCACTACCCCAGCTTCTCCTACAATAGAGAGAGAGTTTTACACCCCTCCACTACCCCAGTTTCTCCTACACTAGCGAGAGAGAGAGAGAGAGAGTTTTACACCCCACCACTACCCCAGTTTCTCCTACACTAGAGAGTTTTACACCCCACCACTACCCCAGCTTCTCCTACACTAGAGAGAGAGTTTTACACCCCACCACGACCCCAGTTTCTCCTACACTAGAGAGAGAGAGAGTTTTACACCGCACCACTACCCCATTTTCTCCTACACTAGAGAGAGAGAGAGAGTTTTACACACCACCACTACCCCACTTTCTCCTACACTAGAGAGAGAGTTTTACACCCCCACCACTACCCCGATTTCTCCTAAACTAGAGAGAGATAGAGTTTTACACCCCACCACTACCCCGGCTTCTCCTACACTAGAGAGAGAGTTTTACACCCCACCACTAACCCAGTTTCTCCTACGCTAGAGAGAGAGTTTTACACCCCACCACTACCCCAGTTTCTCCTACGCTAGAGAGAGAGTTTTACACCCCACCACTACCCCAGTTTCTCCTACACTAGAGAGAGAGTTTTAGACCCCACCACTACCCCAGTTTCTCCTACACTAGAGAGAGAGTTTTACACCCCACCACTACCCCAGTTTCTCCTACGCTAGAGAGAGAGTTTTACACCCCACCCCTACCCCAGTTTCTCCTACACTAGAGAGAGAGTGAGTTTTACACCCCACCACTACCCCAGTTTCCCCTACACTAGAGAGAGTTTTACACCCCACCCCTACCCCAGTTTCTCCTACACTAGAGAGAGTTTTACACCCCACCCCTACCCCAGTTTCTCCTACACTAGAGAGAGTTTTACACCCCACCCCTACCCCAGTTTCTCCTACACTAGAGAGAGCATTTTATACCCCACCACTATCCCAGTTTCTCCTACACTAGAGAGTTTTACACCGCACCACTACCCCAGCTTCTCCTACAATAGAGAGAGAGTTTTACACCCCTCCACTACCCCAGTTTCTCCTACACTAGCGAGAGAGAGAGAGAGAGAGTTTTACACCCCACCCCTACCCCAGTTTCTCCTACACTAGAGAGAGTTTTACACCCCACCCCTACCCCAGTTTCTCCTACACTAGAGAGAGCGTTTTATACCCCACCACTACCCCAGTTTCTCCTACACTAGAGAGTTTTACACCGCACCACTACCCCAGCTTCTCCTACAATAGAGAGAGAGTTTTACACCCCTCCACTACCCCAGTTTCTCCTACACTAGCGAGAGAGAGAGAGTGAGAGTTTTACACCCCACCACTACCCCAGTTTCTCCTACACTAGAGAGTTTTACACCCCACCACTACCCCAGCTTCTCCTACACTAGAGAGAGAGTTTTACACCCCACCACGACCCCAGTTTCTCCTACACTAGAGAGAGAGAGAGTTTTACACCGCACCACTACCCCATTTTCTCCTACACTAGAGAGAGAGAGAGAGTTTTACACACCACCACTACCCCACTTTCTCCTACACTAGAGAGAGAGTTTTACACCCCCACCACTACCCCGATTTCTCCTAAACTAGAGAGAGATAGAGTTTTACACCCCACCACTACCCCGGCTTCTCCTACACTAGAGAGAGAGTTTTACACCCCACCACTAACCCAGTTTCTCCTACGCTAGAGAGAGAGTTTTACACCCCACCACTACCCCAGTTTCTCCTACGCTAGAGAGAGAGTTTTACACCCCACCACTACCCCAGTTTCTCCTACACTAGAGAGAGAGTTTTACACCCCACCACTACCCCAGTTTCTCCTACACTAGAGAGAGAGTTTTACACCCCACCACTACCCCAGTTTCTCCTACGCTAGAGAGAGAGTTTTACACCCCACCACTACCCCAGTTTCTCCTACACTAGAGAGAGAGAGAGAGTTTTACACCCCACCACTACCCCAGTTTCTCCTACACCAGAGAGAGTGAGAGTTTTACACCCCACCACTACCCCAGTTTCTCCTACGCTAGAGAGAGAGTTTTACATCCCACCACTACCCCAGTTTCTCCTACACCAGAGATAGAGAGAGAGTTTTACACCCCACCACTACCCCAGTTTCTCCTACACCAGAGAGAGTGAGAGTTTTACACCCCACCACTACCCCAGTTTTTCCTACACTAGAGAGAGAGAGAGTTTTACACCCCACCACTACCCTAGTTTCTCCTACACTAGAGAGAGAGAGAGAGTTTTACACCCCACCACTACCCCAGTTTCTCCTACACCAGAGAGAGTGAGAGTTTTACACCCCACCACTACCCTAGTTTCTCCTACACTAGAGAGAGAGAGAGAGTTTTACACCCCACCACTACCCCAGTTTCTCCTACACCAGAGAGAGAGAGAGTTTTACACCCCACCACTACCCTAGTTTCTCCTACACTAGAGAGAGAGAGAGAGAGTTTTACACCCCACCACTACCCCAGTTTCTCCTACACTAGAGAGAGAGAGAGAGTTTTACACCCCACACCACCCCAGTTTCTTCTACACTAGAGAGAGAGAAAGAGTTTTACACCCCACCCCTACCCCAGTTTCTCCTACACTAGAGAGAGAGAGAGATTTACACCCCACCACTACCCCAGTTTCTCCTACACTAGAGAGAGAGCCTTACACCCCACCACTAACCCAGTTTCTCCTACACTAGAGGTAGAGAGAGAGTTTTACACCCCACCCCTACCCCAGTTTCTCCTACACTAGAGAGAGAGAGAGAGAGAGATTTACACCCCACCACTACCCCAGTTTCTCCTACACTAGAGAGAGAGAGAGAGAGAGTTTTACACCCCACCACTACCCCAGTTTCTCCTACACTAGAGAGAGAGAGAGAGAGTTTTACACCCCACCACTACCCCAGTATCTCCTGCACTAGAGAGAGAGTTTTACACCCCACCACTACCCCAGTTTCTCCTACACTAGAGAGAGAGTTTTACACCCCACCACTACCCCAGTTTCTCCTACACTAGAGAGAGAGAGAGTTTTACACCCCACCACTACCTCAGTTTCTCCTTCACTAGAGAGAGAGAGAGTTTTACACCCCACCACTACCCCAGTTTCTCCTACACTAGAGAGAGAGAGAGAGTTTTACACCCCACACCACCCCAGTTTCTTCTACACTAGAGAGAGAGAAAGAGTTTTACACCCCACCCCTACCCCAGTTTCTCCTACACTAGAGAGAGTTTTACACCCCACCCCTACCCCAGTGTCTCCTACACTAGAGAGAGAGTTTTACACCCCACCACTACCCCAGTTTCTCCTACACTAGAGAGAGAGAGAGTTTTACACCCCACCCCTACCCCAGTTTCTCCTACACTAGAGAGAGAGTGAGTTTTACACCCCACCACTACCCCAGTTTCCCCTACACTAGAGAGAGTTTTACACCCCACCCCTACCCCAGTTTCTCCTACACTAGAGAGAGTTTTACACCCCACCCCTACCCCAGTTTCTCCTACACTAGAGAGAGTTTTACACCCCACCCCTACCCCAGTTTCTCCTACACTAGAGAGAGCGTTTTATACCCCACCACTATCCCAGTTTCTCCTACACTAGAGAGCGTTTTACACCCCACCCCTACCCCAGTTTCTCCTACACTAGAGAGAGCGTTTTATACCCCACCACTACCCCAGTTTCTCCTACACTAGAGAGTTTTACACCGCACCACTACCCCAGCTTCTCCTACACTAGAGAGAGCGTTTTATACCCCACCACTACCCCAGTTTCTCCTACACTAGAGAGAGCGTTTTATACCCCACCACTACCCCAGTTTCTCCTACACTAGAGAGCGTTTTACACCCCACCACTACCCCAGCTTCTCCTACACTAGAGAGAGAGAGAATTTTACACCGCACCACTACCCCAGTTTCTCCTACGCTAGAGAGAGAGAGAATTTTACACCCCACCACTACCCCAGTTTCTCCTACACTAGAGAGAGAGAGAGTTTTACACCCCACCACTACCCCAGTTTCTCCTACAATAGAGAGAGAGAGGGAGTTTTACACCCCACCACTGCCCCAGTTTCTTCTACACTAGAGACAGAGAGAGAGTTTTACACCCCACCACTACCCCAGTTTCTCCTACACTAGAGAGTTTTACACCGCACCACTACCCCAGCTTCTCCTACAATAGAGAGAGAGAGTTTTACACCCCTCCACTACACCAGTTTCTCCTACACTAGCGAGAGAGAGAGTTTTACACCCCACCACTACCCCAGTTTCTCCTACACTAGAGAGTTTTACACCGCACCACTACCCCAGCTTCTCCTACACTAGAGAGAGAGTTTTACACCCCACCACGACCCCAGTTTCTCCTACACTAGAGAGAGAGAGAGTTTCACACCGCACCACTACCCCATTTTCTCTTACACTAGAGAGAGAGAGAGAGTTTTACACACCACCACTACCCCACTTTCTCCTACACTAGAGAGAGAGTTTTACACCCCCACCACTACCCCGATTTCTCCTAAACTAGAGAGAGATAGAGTTTTACACCCCACCACTACCCCGGCTTCTCCTACACTAGAGAGAGAGTTTTACACCCCACCACTAACCCAGTTTCTCCTACGCTAGAGAGAGAGTTTTACACCCCACCACTACCCCAGTTTCTCCTACGCTAGAGAGAGAGTTTTACACCCCACCACTACCCCAGTTTCTCCTACACTAGAGAGAGAGTTTTACACCCCACCACTACCCCAGTTTCTCCTACACTAGAGAGAGAGTTTTACACCCCACCACTACCCCAGTTTCTCCTACGCTAGAGAGAGAGTTTTACACCCCACCACTACCCCAGTTTCTCCTACACTAGAGAGAGAGAGAGAGTTTTACACCCCACCACTACCCCAGTTTCTCCTACACCAGAGAGAGTGAGAGTTTTACACCCCACCACTACCCCAGTTTCTCCTACGCTAGAGAGAGAGTTTTACATCCCACCACTACCCCAGTTTCTCCTACACCAGAGATAGAGAGAGAGTTTTACACCCCACCACTACCCCAGTTTCTCCTACACCAGAGAGAGTGAGAGTTTTACACCCCACCACTACCCCAGTTTTTCCTACACTAGAGAGAGAGAGAGTTTTACACCCCACCACTACCCTAGTTTCTCCAACACTAGAGAGAGAGAGAGAGTTTTACACCCCACCACTACCCCAGTTTCTCCTACACCAGAGAGAGTGAGAGTTTTACACCCCACCACTACCCTAGTTTCTCCTACACTAGAGAGAGAGAGAGAGTTTTACACCCCACCACTACCCCAGTTTCTCCTACACCAGAGAGAGAGAGAGTTTTACACCCCACCACTACCCTAGTTTCTCCTACACTAGAGAGAGAGAGAGAGAGTTTTACACCCCACCACTACCCCAGTTTCTCCTACACCAGAGAGAGTGAGAGTTTTACACCCCACCACTACCCCAGTTTCTCCTACGCTAGAGAGAGAGTTTTACACCCCACCACTACCCCAGTTTCTCCTACACCAGAGATAGAGAGAGTGTTTTACACCCCACCACTACCCCAGTTTCTCCTACACCAGAGAGAGTGAGAGTTTTACACCCCACCACTACCCCAGTTTCTCATACACTAGAGAGAGAGAGTTTTACACCCCACCACTACCCCAGTTTCTCATACACTAGAGAGAGAGAGAGAGTTTTACACCCCACCACTACCCCAGTTTCTCATACACTAGAGAGAGAGAGAGAGTTTTACACCCCACCACTACCCCAGTTTCTCCTACACTAGAGAGAGAGAGTTTTACACCCCACCACTACCCCAGTTTTTCCTACACTAGAGAGAGAGAGAGTTTTACACCCCACCACTACCCCAGTTTCTCCTACACTAGAGAAAGAGAGAGAGTTTTACACCCCACCACTACCCCAGTTTCTCCTACACTAGAGAAAGAGAGAGAGTTTTACACCCCACCACTACCCCAGTTTCTCCTACACTAGAGAGAGAGTGAATTTTACACCCCACCACTACCCCAGTTTCTCCTACACTAGAGAGAGAGTTTTACACACCACCACTACCCCAGTTTCTCCTACACTAGAGAGAGAGAGAGTTTTACACCCCACCACTACCCCAGTTTCTCCTACACTAGAGAGAGAGTTTTACACACCACCACTACCCCAGTTCTCCTACACTAGAGAGAGAGTTTTACACCCCACCCCTACCCCAGTTTCTCCTACACTAGAGAGAGAGAGAGTTTTACACCCCAAACCTACCCCAGTTTCTCCTACACTAGAGAGAGAGAGAGAGTTTTACATCCCACCACTACCCCAGTTTCTCCTACACTAGAGAGAGAGAGTGAGTTTTACACCCCACCACTACCCCAGTTTCTCCTACACTAGAGAGAGAGAGAGAGTTTTACACCCCACCACTACCCCAGTTTCTCCTACACTAGAGAGAGAGAGTTTTACACCCCACCCCTACCCCAGTTTCTCCTACACTAGAGAGAGAGAGAGAGTTTTACATCCCACCACTACCCCAGTTTCTCTTACACTAGAGAGAGAGAGAGAGTTTTACACCCCACCACTACCCCAGTTTCTCCTGCACTAGAGAGAGAGAGAGTTTTACACCCCACCACTACCCCAGTTTCTCCTACACTAGAGAGAGAGAGCTTTACACACCACCACTACCCAAGTTTCTCCTACACTAGAGAGAGAGTTTTACACACCACCACTACCCCAGTTTCTCCTACACTAGAGAGAGAGTTTTACACCCCACCACTACCCCAGCTTCTCCTACACTAGAGAGAGAGTTTTACACCCCACCACTACCCCAGTTTCTCCTACACTAGAGAGAGAGAGCGTTTTACACCCCACCACTACCCCAGTTTCTCCTACACTAGAGAGAGAGTTTTACACCCCACCCCTACCCCAGTTTCTCCTACACTAGAGAGAGAGTTTTACACCCCACCACTACCCCAGTTCTCCTACACTAGAGAGAGAGTTTTACACCCCACCACTACCCCAGTTTCTCCTACACTAGAGAGAGAGAGATTTTTACACCCACCACTACCCCAGTTTCTCCTACACTAGAGAGAGAGTTTTACACCCCACCCCTACCCCAGTTTCTCCTACACTAGAGAGAGAGTTTTAAACCCCACCCCTACCCCACTTTCTCCTACAATAGAGAGAGAGGGAGAGTTTTACACCCCACCACTGCCCCAGTTTCTCCTACACTAGGGAGAGAGAGAGTTTTACACCCCACCACTACCCCAGTTTCTCTTACACTAGAGAGAGAGTTTTACACCCCACCACTACCCCAGTTTGTCCTACACTAGAGAGAGAGTTTTACACCCCACCACTACCCCAGTTTGTCCTACACTAGAGAGAGAGTTTTACACCCCACCACTACCCCTGTTTCTCCTACACTAGAGAGAGAGAGGGAGAGTTTGACACCGCACCACTACCCCAGTTTCTCCTACACTAGAGAGAGAGAGAGAGTTTTACACCCCACCACTACCCCAGTTTCTCCTACACTAGAGAGAGAGTCTTACACCCCACCACTAACCCTGTTTCTCCTACACTAGAGAGAGAGAGGGAGAGTTTGACACCCCACCACTACCCCAGTTTCTCCTACACTAGAGAGAGAGAGAGTTTTACACCCCACCACTACCCCAGTTTCTCCTACACTAGAGAGAGAGAGTTTTACACCCCACCACTACTCCAGTTCCTCCTACACTAGAGAGAGGGTTTTACACCCCACCACTACCTCAGTTTCTCCTACACTAGAGAGAGAGAGAGTTTTACACCCCACCATACCCCAGTTTCTCCTACTCTAGAGAGAGAGAGAGAGAGTTTTACACCCCACCCCTACCGCAGTTTCTCCTACACTAGAGAGAGAGAGAGTTTTACACCCCACCACTACCCCAGTTTCTCCTACACTAGAGAGAGACAGAGAGTTTTACACCCCACCATACCCCAGTTTCTCCTACTCTAGAGAGAGAGAGAGAGAGTTTTACACCCCACCCCTACCCCAGTTTCTCCTACACTAGAGAGAGAGAGAGTTTTACACCCCACCACTACCCCAGTTTCTCCTACACTAGAGAGAGACAGAGAGTTTTACACCCCACCATACCCCAGTTTCTCCTACTCTAGAGAGAGAGAGAGAGAGTTTTACACCCCACCCCTACCCCAGTTTCTCCTACACTAGAGAGAGAGTGAATTTTACACCCCACCACTACCCCAGTTTCTCCTACACTAGAGAGTTTTACACCGCACCACTACCCCAGCTTCTCCTACACTAGAGAGAGAGTTTTACACCCCACCACTACCCCAGTTTCTCCTACACTAGAGAGAGAGAGAGTTTTACACACAACCACTACCCCAGTTTCTCCTACACTAGAGAGAGAGAGAGTTTTACACCCCACCACTACCCCAGCTTCTCCTACACTAGAGAGAGAGTCTTACACCCCACCACTACCCCAGTTTCTCCTACACTAGAGAGAGAGAGAGTTTTACACACAACCACTACCCCAGTTTCTCCTACACTAGAGAGAGAGAGAGTTTTACACCCCACCACTACCCCAGCTTCTCCTACACTAGAGAGAGAGTTTTACACCCCACCACTACCCCAGTTTCTCCTACACTAGAAAGACAGAGAGTTTTACACACAACCACTACCCCAGTTTCTCCTACACTAGAGAGAGAGAGAGTTTTACACCCCACCACTACCCCAGCTTCTCCTACACTAGAGAGAGAGTCTTACACCCCACCACTACCCCAGTTTCTCCTACACTAGAGAGAGAGAGAGTTTTACACACAACCACTACGTCAGTTTCTCCTACACTAGAGAGAGAGAGATTTTTACACCCCACCACTACCCCAGTTTCTCCTACACTAGAGAGAGAGTTTTACACCCCACCCCTACCCCAGTTTCTCCTAGACTAGATAGAGAGTTTTACACCCCACCCCTACCCCACTTTCTCCTACAATAGAGAGAGAGGGAGAGTTTTACACCCCACCACTACCCCAGTTTCTCCTACACTAGGGAGAGAGAGAGTTTTACACCCCACCACTACCCCAGTTTCTTCTACGCTAGAGAGAGAGTTTTACACCCCACCACTACCCCAGTTTCTCCTACACTAGAGAGAGAGAGAGAGAGTTTTACACCCCACCACCACCCCAGTTTCTCCTACACTAGAGAGAGAGTTTTACACCCCACCCCTACCCCAGTTTCTCCTACAGTAGAGAGAGAGTTTTACACCCCACCCCTACCCCAGTTTCTCCTACAATAGAGAGAGAGAGAGAGTTTTACACCCCACCCCTACCCCAGTTTCTCCTACACTAGAGGGAGAGTTTTACACCCCACCACTGCCCCAGTTTCTCCTACACTAGAGACAGAGAGAGTTTTACACCCCACCACTACCCCAGTTTCTCCTACGCTAGAGAGAGAATTTTACACCCCACCACTGCCCCAGTTTCTCCTACACTAGAGACAGAGAGAGTTTTACACCCCACCACTACCCCAGTTTCTCCTACACTAGAGAGAGAGTTTTACACCCCACCACTACCCCCACTTTCTCCTACAGTAGAGAGAGAGTTTTACACCCCACCCCTACCCCAGTTTCTCCTACGCTAGAGAGAGAGAGAGAGTTTTACACCCCACCCCTACCCCAGTTTCTCCTACACTAGAGAGAGAGAGTGAGTTTTACACCACACTCCTACCCCAGTTTCTCCTTCACTAGAGAGAGAGAGTGAGTTTTACACCACACCCCTACCCCAGTTTCTCCTACACTAGAGAGAGAGAGTGAGTTTTACACCCCACCACTACCCCAGTTTCTCCTACACTAGAGAGAGAGAGAGAGTTTTACACCCCACCCCTACCCCAGTTTCTCCTTCACTAGAGAGAGAGAGTGAGTTTTACACCACACCCCTACCCCAGTTTCTCCTACACTAGAGAGAGAGAGTGAGTTTTACACCCCACCACTACCCCAGTTTCTCCTACACTAGAGAGAGAGTTTTACACCCCACCCCTACCCCAGTTTCTCCTACACTAGAGAGAGAGAGAGAGTTTTACACCCCACCCCTACCCCAGTTTCTCCTACACTAGAGAGAGAGAGAGAGTTTTACATCCCACCACTACCCCAGTTTCTCCTACACTAGAGAGAGAGAGTGAGTTTTACACCCCACCACTACCCCAGTTTCTCCTACACTAGAGAGAGAGAGAGTTTTACACCCCACCACTACCCCAGCTTCTCCTACACTAGAGAGAGAGTTTTACACCCCACCACTACCCCAGTTTCTCCTACACTAGAGAGAGAGAGCGTTTTACACCCCACCACTACCCCAGTTTCTCCTACACTAGAGAGAGAGAGATTTTTACACCCCACCACTACCCCAATTTCTCCTACACTAGAGAGACAGAGAGTTTTACACACAACCACTACGTCAGTTTCTCCTACACTAGAGAGAGAGAGATTTTTACACCCCACCACTACCCCAGTTTCTCCTACACTAGAGAGAGAGTTTTACACCCCACCCCTACCCCAGTTTCTCCTACACTAGAGAGAGAGTTTTACACCCCACCCCTACCCCACTTTCTCCTACAATAGAGAGAGAGGGAGAGTTTTACACCCCACCACTGCCCCAGTTTCTCCTACACTAGGGAGAGAGAGAGTTTTACACCCCACCACTACCCCAGTTTCTCCTACACTAGGGAGAGAGAGAGTTTTACACCCCACCACTACCCCAGTTTCTCCTACGCTAGAGAGAGAGTTTTACACCCCACCACTAGCCCAGTTTCTCCTACACTAGAGAGAGAGACTTTTACACCCCACCACTAGCCCAGTTTCTCCTACACTAGAGAGAGAGAGAGAGTTTTACACCCCACCACACCCCAGTTTCTCCTACACTAGAGAGAGACAGAGAGAGTTTTACACACCACCCCTACCCCAGTTTCTCCTACACTAGAGAGAGAGAGAGAATTTTACACCCCACCCCTACCCCAGTTTCTCCTACACTAGAGAGAGAGTTTTACACCCCACCCCTACCCCACTTTCTCCTACAATAGAGAGAGAGAGAGAGTTTTACACCCCACCCCTACCCCAGTTTCTCCTACACTAGAGGGAGAGTTTTACACCCCACCACTGCCCCAGTTTCTCCTACACTAGAGACAGAGAGAGTTTTACACCCCACCACTGCCCCAGTTTCTCCTACACTAGAGACAGAGAGAGCTTTACACCCCACCACTACCCCAGTTTCTCCTACGCTAGAGAGAGAATTTTACACCCCACCACTGCCCCAGTTTCTCCTACACTAGAGACAGAGAGAGTTTTACACCCCACCACTACCCCAGTTTCTCCTACACTAGAGAGAGAGTTTTACACCCCACCACTACCCCCACTTTCTCCTACAGTAGAGAGAGAGTTTTACACCCCACCCCTACCCCAGTTTCTCCTACGCTAGAGAGAGAGAGAGAGTTTTACACCCCACCCCTACCCCAGTTTCTCCTACACTAGAGAGAGAGAGTGAGTTTTACACCACACCCCTACCCCAGTTTCTCCTTCACTAGAGAGAGAGAGTGAGTTTTACACCACACCCCTACCCCAGTTTCTCCTACACTAGAGAGAGAGAGTGAGTTTTACACCCCACCACTACCCCAGTTTCTCCTACACTAGAGAGAGAGTTTTACACCCCACCCCTACCCCAGTTTCTCCTACACTAGAGAGAGAGAGAGAGTTTTACACCCCACCCCTACCCCAGTTTCTCCTACACTAGAGAGAGAGAGAGAGTTTTACATCCCACCACTACCCCAGTTTCTCCTACACTAGAGAGAGAGAGTGAGTTTTACACCCCACCACTACCCCAGTTTCTCCTACACTAGAGAGAGAGAGAGTTTTACACACAACCACTACCCCAGTTTCTCCTACACTAGAGAGAGAGAGAGTTTTACACCCCACCACTACCCCAGCTTCTCCTACACTAGAGAGAGAGTTTTACACCCCACCACTACCCCAGTTTCTCCTACACTAGAGAGAGAGAGCGTTTTACACCCCACCACTACCCCAGTTTCTCCTACACTAGAGAGAGAGAGATTTTTACACCCCACCACTACCCCAATTTCTCCTACACTAGAGAGACAGAGAGTTTTACACACAACCACTACGTCAGTTTCTCCTACACTAGAGAGAGAGAGATTTTTACCCCCCACCACTACCTCAGTTTCTCCTACACTAGAGAGAGAGTTTTACACCCCACCCCTACCCCAGTTTCTCCTACACTAGAGAGAGAGTTTTACACCCCACCCCTACCCCACTTTCTCCTACAATAGAGAGAGAGGGAGAGTTTTACACCCCACCACTGCCCCAGTTTCTCCTACACTAGAGAGAGAGAGAGTTTTACACCCCACCCCTACCCCAGTTTCTCCTACACTAGAGAGAGAGAGTGAGTTTTACACCCCACCACTACCCCAGTTTCTCCTACACTAGAGAGAGAGAGAGTTTTACACCCCACCCCTACCCCACTTTCTCCTACAATAGAGAGAGAGAGAGAGTTTTACACCCCACCCCTACCCCAGTTTCTCCTACACTAGAGAGAGAGTTTTACACCCCACCCCTACCCCAGTTTCTCCTACACTAGAGAGAGAGTTTTACATCCCACCCCTACCCCACTTTCTCCTACAATAGAGAGAGAGAGAGAGTTTTACACCCCACCCCTACCCCAGTTTCTCCTACACTAGAGAGAGAGTTTTACACCCCACCCCTACCCCAGTTTCTCCTACACTAGAGAGAGAGTTTTACACCCCACCCCTACCCCACTTTCTCCTACAATAGAGAGAGAGAGAGAGTTTTACACCCCACCCCTACCCCAGTTTCTCCTACACTAGAGAGAGAGTTTTACACCCCACCCCTAACCCAGTTTCTCCTACACTAGAGAGAGAGTTTTTCACCCCACCCCTACCCCACTTTCTCCTACAATAGAGAGAGAGAGAGAGAGTTTTGCACCCCCACCCCTACCCCAGTTATTCCTACACTAGAGAGAGAGTTTTACACCCCACCCCTACCCCAGTTTCTCCTACACTAGAGAGAGAGTTTTACACCCCACCCCTACCCCACTTTCTCCTACAATAGAGAGAGAGGGAGAGTTTTACACCCCACCACTGCCCCAGTTTCTCCTACACTAGAGACAGAGAGAGTTTTACACCGCACCACTACCCCAGTTTCTCCTACGCTAGAGAATGAGTTTTACACACCACCACTACCCCAGTTTCTCCTACACTAGAGAGAGAATTTTACACCCCACCACTGCCCCAGTTTCTCCTACACTAGAGACAGAGAGAGTTTTACACCCCACCACTACCCCAGTTTCTCCTACACTAGAGAGAGAGTTTTACACCCCACCACTACCCCCACTTTCTCCTACACTAGAGAGAGAGTTTTACACCCCACCCCTACCCCAGTTTCTCCTACACTAGAGAGAGAGAGAGTTTTACACCCCACCCCTACCCGAGTTTCTCCTACACTAGAGAGAGAGAGTGAGTTTTACACCCCACCACTACCCCAGTTTCTCCTACACTAGAGAGAGAGTTTTACACCCCACCCCTACCCCAGTTTCTCCTACACTAGAGAGAGAGAGAGAGTTTTACATCCCACCACTACCCCAGTTTCTCCTACACTAGAGAGAGAGAGTGAGTTTTACACCCCACCACTACCCCAGTTTCTCCTACACTAGAGAGAGAGAGAGTTTTACACACAACCACTACCCCAGTTTCTCCTACACTAGAGAGAGAGAGAGTTTTACACCCCACCACTACCCCAGCTTCTCCTACACTAGAGAGAGAGTTTTACACCCCACCACTACCCCAGTTTCTCCTACACTAGAGAGAGAGAGCGTTTTACACCCCACCACTACCCCAGTTTCTCCTACACTAGAGAGAGAGAGATTTTTACACCCCACCACTACCCCAATTTCTCCTACACTAGAGAGAGAGTTTTACACCCCACCCCTACCCCAGTTTCTCCTACACTAGAGAGAGAGTTTTACACCCCACCCCTACCCCACTTTCTCCTACAATAGAGAGAGAGGGAGAGTTTTACACCCCACCACTGCCCCAGTTTCTCCTACACTAGGGAGAGAGAGAGTTTTACACCCCACCACTACCCCAGTTTCTCCTACACTAGGGAGAGAGAGAGTTTTACACCCCACCACTACCCCAGTTTCTCCTACCCTAGAGAGAGAGTTTTACACCCCACCACTAGCCCAGTTTCTCCTACACTAGAGAGAGAGAGAGAGAGTTTTACACCCCACCACCACCCCAGTTTCTCCTACACTAGAGAGAGAGAGAGAGTTTTACACCCCACCCCTACCCCAGTTTCTCCTACACTAGAGAGAGAGAGTGAGTTTTACACCCCACCACTACCCCAGTTTCTCCTACACTAGAGAGAGAGAGAGTTTTACACCCCACCCCTACCCCACTTTCTCCTACAATAGAGAGAGAGAGAGAGTTTTACACCCCACCCCTACCCCAGTTTCTCCTACACTAGAGAGAGAGTTTTACACCCCACCCCTACCCCAGTTTCTCCTACACTAGATAGAGAGTTTTACATCCCACCCCTACCCCACTTTCTCCTACAATAGAGAGAGAGAGAGAGTTTTACACCCCACCCCTACCCCAGTTTCTCCTACACTAGAGAGAGAGTTTTACACCCCACCCCTACCCCAGTTTCTCCTACACTAGAGAGAGAGTTTTACACCCCACCCCTACCCCACTTTCTCCTACAATAGAGAGAGAGAGAGAGTTTTACACCCCACCCCTACCCCAGTTTCTCCTACACTAGAGAGAGAGTTTTACACCCCACCCCTACCCCAGTTTCTCCTACACTAGAGAGAGAGTTTTTCACCCCACCCCTACCCCACTTTCTCCTACAATAGAGAGAGAGAGAGAGAGTTTTGCACCCCCACCCCTACCCCAGTTATTCCTACACTAGAGAGAGAGTTTTACACCCCACCCCTACCCCAGTTTCTCCTACACTAGAGAGAGAGTTTTACACCCCACCCCTACCCCACTTTCTCCTACAATAGAGAGAGAGGGAGAGTTTTACACCCCACCACTGCCCCAGTTTCTCCTACACTAGAGACAGAGAGAGTTTTACACCGCACCACTACCCCAGTTTCTCCTACGCTAGAGAATGAGTTTTACACACCACCACTACCCCAGTTTCTCCTACACTAGAGAGAGAATTTTACACCCCACCACTGCCCCAGTTTCTCCTACACTAGAGACAGAGAGAGTTTTACACCCCACCACTACCCCAGTTTCTCCTACACTAGAGAGAGAGTTTTACACCCCACCACTACCCCCACTTTCTCCTACACTAGAGAGAGAGTTTTACACCCCACCCCTACCCCAGTTTCTCCTACACTAGAGAGAGAGAGAGTTTTACACCCCACCCCTACCCGAGTTTCTCCTACACTAGAGGGAGAGTTTTACACCCCACCACTGCCCCAGTTTCTCCTACACTAGAGACAGAGAGAGTTTTACACCCCACCACTACCCCAGTTTCTCCTACGCTAGAGAGAGAATTTTACACCCCACCACTGCCCCAGTTTCTCCTACACTAGAGACAGAGAGAGTTTTACACCCCACCACTACCCCAGTTTCTCCTACACTAGAGAGAGAGAGAGAGTTTTACACCCCACCACTACCCCCACTTTCTCCTACAGTAGAGAGAGAGTTTTACACCCCACCCCTACCCCAGTTTCTCCTACGCTAGAGAGAGAGAGAGAGAGTTTTACACCCCACCCCTACCCCAGTTTCTCCTACACTAGAGAGAGAGAGTGAGTTTTACACCACACCCCTACCCCAGTTTCTCCTTCACTAGAGAGAGAGAGTGAGTTTTACACCACACCCCTACCCCAGTTTCTCCTACACTAGAGAGAGAGAGTGAGTTTTACACCCCACCACTACCCCAGTTTCTCCTACACTAGAGAGAGAGAGTGAGTTTTACACCACACCCCTACCCCAGTTTCTCCTACACTAGAGAGAGAGAGTGAGTTTTACACCCCACCACTACCCCAGTTTCTCCTACACTAGAGAGAGAGTTTTACACCCCACCCCTACCCCAGTTTCTCCTACACTAGAGAGAGAGAGAGAGTTTTACACCCCACCCCTACCCCAGTTTCTCCTACACTAGAGAGAGAGAGAGAGTTTTACATCCCACCACTACCCCAGTTTCTCCTACACTAGAGAGAGAGAGTGAGTTTTACACCCCACCACTACCCCAGTTTCTCCTACACTAGAGAGAGAGAGAGTTTTACACACAACCACTACCCCAGTTTCTCCTACACTAGAGAGAGAGAGAGTTTTACACCCCACCACTACCCCAGCTTCTCCTACACTAGAGAGAGAGTTTTACACCCCACCACTAACCCAGTTTCTCCTACACTAGAGAGAGAGAGCGTTTTACACCCCACCACTACCCCAGTTTCTCCTACACTAGAGAGAGAGAGATTTTTACACCCCACCACTACCCCAGTTTCTCCTACACTAGAGAGACAGAGAGTTTTACACACAACCACTACGTCAGTTTCTCCTACACTAGAGAGAGAGAGATTTTTACACCCCACCACTACCCCAGTTTCTCCTACACTAGAGAGAGAGTTTTACACCCCACCCCTACCCCAGTTTCTCCTACACTAGAGAGAGAGTTTTACACCCCACCCCTACCCCACTTTCTCCTACAATAGAGAGAGAGAGAGTTTTACACCCCACCACTGCCCCAGTTTCTCCTACACTAGGGAGAGAGAGAGTTTTACACCCCACCACTACCCCAGTTTCTCCTACACTAGGGAGAGAGAGAGTTTTACACCCCACCACTACCCCAGTTTCTCCTACGCTAGAGAGAGAGTTTTACACCCCACCACTAGCCCAGTTTCTCCTACACTAGAGAGAGAGAGAGAGAGTTTTACACCCCACCACCACCCCAGTTTCTCCTACACTAGAGAGAGAGAGAGAGTTTTACACCCCACCCCTACCCCAGTTTCTCCTACACTAGAGAGAGAGAGTGAGTTTTACACCCCACCACTACCCCAGTTTCTCCTACACTAGAGAGAGAGAGAGTTTTACACCCCACCCCTACCCCACTTTCTCCTACAATAGAGAGAGAGAGAGAGTTTTACACCCCACCCCTACCCCAGTTTCTCCTACACTAGAGAGTGAGTTTTACACCCCACCCCTACCCCAGTTTCTCCTACACTAGAGAGAGAGTTTTACACCCCACCCCTACCCCACTTTCTCCTACAATAGAGAGAGAGAGAGAGTTTTACACCCCACCCCTACCCCAGTTTCTCCTACACTAGAGAGAGAGTTTTACACCCCACCCCTACCCCAGTTTCTCCTACACCAGAGAGAGAGTTTTACACCCCACCCCTACCCCACTTTCTCCTACAATAGAGAGAGAGAGAGAGTTTTACACCCCACCCCTACCCCAGTTTCTCCTACACTAGAGAGAGAGTTTTACACCCCACCCCTACCCCAGTTTCTCCTACACTAGAGAGAGAGTTTTACACCCCACCCCTACCCCACTTTCTCATACAATAGAGAGAGAGGGAGAGTTTTACACCCCACCACTGCCCCAGTTTCTTCTACACTAGAGACAGAGAGAGTTTTACACCGCACCACTACCCCAGTTTCTCCTACGCTAGAGAGAGAGTTTTACACACCACCACTACCCCAGTTTCTCCTACACTAGAGAGAGAATTTTACACCCCACCACTGCCCCAGTTTCTCCTACACTAGAGACAGAGAGAGTTTTACACCCCACCACTACCCCAGTTTCTCATACACTAGAGAGAGAGTTTTACACCCCACCACTACCCCCACTTTCTCCTACACTAGAGAGAGAGTTTTACACCCCACCCCTACCCCAGTTTCTCCTACACTAGAGAGAGAGAGAGAGTTTTACACCCCACCCCTACCCCAGTTTCTCCTACACTAGAGAGAGAATTTTACACCCCACCACTGCCCCAGTTTCTCCTACACTAGAGACAGAGAGAGTTTTACACCCCACCACTACCCCCACTTTCTCCTACACTAGAGAGAGAGTTTTACACCCCACCCCTACCCCGGTTTCTCCTACACTAGAGAGAGAGAGAGAGTTTTACACCCCACCCCTACCCCAGTTTCTCCTACACTAGAGAGAGAATTTTACACCCCACCACTGCCCCAGTTTCTCCTACACTAGAGACAGAGAGAGTTTTACACCCCACCACTACCCCAGTTTCTCCTACACTAGAGAGAGAGTTTTACACCCCACCACTACCCCCACTTTCTCCTACACTAGAGAGAGAGTTTTACACCCCACCCCTACCCCCGTTTCTCCTACACTAGAGAGAGAGAGAGTTTTACACCCCACCCCTACCCGAGTTTCTCCTACACTAGAGGGAGAGTTTTACACCCCACCACTGCCCCAGTTTCTCCTACACTAGAGACAGAGAGAGTTTTACACCCCACCACTACCCCAGTTTCTCCTACGCTAGAGAGAGAATTTTACACCCCACCACTGCCCCAGTTTCTCCTACACTAGAGACAGAGAGAGTTTTACACCCCACCACTACCCCAGTTTCTCCTACACTAGAGAGAGAGTTTTACACCCCACCACTACCCCCACTTTCTCCTACAGTAGAGAGAGAGTTTTACACCCCACCCCTACCCCAGTTTCTCCTACGCTAGAGAGAGAGAGAGAGAGTTTTACACCCCACCCCTACCCCAGTTTCTCCTACACTAGAGAGAGAGAGTGAGTTTTACACCACACCCCTACCCCAGTTTCTCCTTCACTAGAGAGAGAGAGTGAGTTTTACACCACACCCCTACCCCAGTTTCTCCTACACTAGAGAGAGAGAGTGAGTTTTACACCCCACCACTACCCCAGTTTCTCCTACACTAGAGAGAGAGAGAGAGTTTTACACCCCACCCCTACCCCAGTTTCTCCTTCACTAGAGAGAGAGAGTGAGTTTTACACCACACCCCTACCCCAGTTTCTCCTACACTAGAGAGAGAGAGTGAGTTTTACACCCCACCACTACCCCAGTTTCTCCTACACTAGAGAGAGAGTTTTACACCCCACCCCTACCCCAGTTTCTCCTACACTAGAGAGAGAGAGAGAGTTTTACACCCCACCCCTACCCCAGTTTCTCCTACACTAGAGAGAGAGAGAGAGTTTTACATCCCACCACTACCCCAGTTTCTCCTACACTAGAGAGAGAGAGTGAGTTTTACACCCCACCACTACCCCAGTTTCTCCTACACTAGAGAGAGAGAGAGTTTTACACACAACCACTACCCCAGTTTCTCCTACACTAGAGAGAGAGAGAGTTTTACACCCCACCACTACCCCAGCTTCTCCTACACTAGAGAGAGAGTTTTACACCCCACCACTAACCCAGTTTCTCCTACACTAGAGAGAGAGAGCGTTTTACACCCCACCACTACCCCAGTTTCTCCTACACTAGAGAGAGAGAGATTTTTACACCCCACCACTACCCCAATTTCTCCTACACTAGAGAGACAGAGAGTTTTACACACAACCACTACGTCAGTTTCTCCTACACTAGAGAGAGAGAGATTTTTACACCCCACCACTACCCCAGTTTCTCCTACACTAGAGAGAGAGTTTTACACCCCACCCCTACCCCAGTTTCTCCTACACTAGAGAGAGAGTTTTACACCCCACCCCTACCCCACTTTCTCCTACAATAGAGAGAGAGGGAGAGTTTTACACCCCACCACTGCCCCAGTTTCTCCTACACTAGGGAGAGAGAGAGTTTTACACCCCACCACTACCCCAGTTTCTACTACACTAGGGAGAGAGAGAGTTTTACACCCCACCACTACCCCAGTTTCTCCTACGCTAGAGAGAGAGTTTTACACCCCACCACTAGCCCAGTTTCTCCTACACTAGAGAGAGAGAGAGAGAGTTTTACACCCCACCACCACCCCAGTTTCTCCTACACTAGAGAGAGAGAGAGAGTTTTACACCCCACCCCTACCCCAGTTTCTCCTACACTAGAGAGAGAGAGTGAGTTTTACACCCCACCACTACCCCAGTTTCTCCTACACTAGAGAGAGAGAGAGTTTTACACCCCACCCCTACCCCACTTTCTCCTACAATAGAGAGAGAGAGAGAGTTTTACACCCCACCCCTACCCCAGTTTTTCCTACACTAGAGAGTGAGTTTTACACCCCACCCCTACCCCAGTTTCTCCTACACTAGAGAGAGAGTTTTACACCCCACCCCTACCCCACTTTCTCCTACAATAGAGAGAGAGAGAGAGTTTTACACCCCACCCCTACCCCAGTTTCTCCTACACTAGAGAGAGAGTTTTACACCCCACCCCTACCCCAGTTTCTCCTACACCAGAGAGAGAGTTTTACACCCCACCCCTACCCCACTTTCTCCTACAATAGAGAGAGAGAGAGAGTTTTACACCCCACCCCTACCCCAGTTTCTCCTACACTAGAGAGAGAGTTTTACACCCCACCCCTACCCCAGTTTCTCCTACACTAGAGAGAGAGTTTTACACCCCACCCCTACCCCACTTTCTCATACAATAGAGAGAGAGGGAGAGTTTTACACCCCACCACTGCCCCAGTTTCTTCTACACTAGAGACAGAGAGAGTTTTACACCGCACCACTACCCCAGTTTCTCCTACGCTAGAGAGAGAGTTTTACACACCACCACTACCCCAGTTTCTCCTACACTAGAGAGAGAATTTTACACCCCACCACTGCCCCAGTTTCTCCTACACTAGAGACAGAGAGAGTTTTACACCCCACCACTACCCCAGTTTCTCATACACTAGAGAGAGAGTTTTACACCCCACCACTACCCCCACTTTCTCCTACACTAGAGAGAGAGTTTTACACCCCACCCCTACCCCAGTTTCTCCTACACTAGAGAGAGAGAGAGAGTTTTACACCCCACCCCTACCCCAGTTTCTCCTACACTAGAGAGAGAATTTTACACCCCACCACTGCCCCAGTTTCTCCTACACTAGAGACAGAGAGAGTTTTACACCCCACCACTACCCCCACTTTCTCCTACACTAGAGAGAGAGTTTTACACCCCACCCCTACCCCGGTTTCTCCTACACTAGAGAGAGAGAGAGACTTTTACACCCCACCCCTACCCCAGTTTCTCCTACACTAGAGAGAGAATTTTACACCCCACCACTGCCCCAGTTTCTCCTACACTAGAGACAGAGAGAGTTTTACACCCCACCACTACCCCAGTTTCTCCTACACTAGAGAGAGAGAGTTTTACACCCCACCACTACCCCAGTTTCTCCTACACTAGAGAGAGAGAGAGAGTTTTACACCCCACCACACCCCAGTTTCTCCTACACTAGAGAGAGACAGAGAGAGTTTTACACACCACCCCTACCCCAGTTTCTCCTACACTAGAGAGAGAGAGAGAATTTTACACCCCACCACTACCCCAGTTTCTCCTACACTAGAGAGAGAGAGAGAGTTTTTCACCCCACCCCTACCCCAGTTTCTCCTACACTAGAGAGAGAGAGTGAATTTTACACCCCACCACACCCCAGTTTCTCCTACACTAGAGAGACAGAGAGAGTTTTACACCCCACCACACCCCAGTTTCTCCTACACTAGAGAGAGACAGAGACAGTTTTACACCCCACCCCTACCCCAGTTTCTCCTACACTAGTGAGAGGGAGAGAGTTTTTCACCCCAGCACTACCCCAGTTTCTCCTACACTAGAGAGAGCGTTTTATACCCCACCACTACCCCAGTTTCTCATACACTAGAGAGTTTTACACCGCACCACTACCCCAGTTTCTCCTACACTAGAGAGAGAGAGAGTTTTACACACAACCACTACGTCAGTTTCTCCTACACTAGAAAGAGAGAGAGTTTTACACCCCACCACTACCCCAGTTTCTCCTACACTAGAGAGAGAGAGAGTTTTAAACCCCACCACTAACCCAGTTTCTCCTACACTAGAGAGAGAGAGAGTTTTACACCCCACCACTACCCCTTTTTCTCCTACACTAGAGAGAGAGAGAGTTTTACACGCCCACCACTATCCCATTTTCTCCTAAACTAGAGAGAGATAGAGTTTTACACCCCACCACTACCCCAGTTTCTCCTACACTAGAGAGAGAGAGTGAGTTTTACACCCCACCCCTACCCCAGTTTCTCCTACACTAGAGAGAGAGAGAGAGTTTTACACCCCACCACTGCCCCAGTTTCTCCTACACTACAGAGAGAGTTTTACACACCACCACTACCCCAGTTTCTCCTACACTAGAGAGAGAGTTTTACACCCCACCACTACCCCAGTTTCTCCTACGCTAGAGAGAGAGTTTTACACCCCACCACTACCCCAGTTTCTCCTACACTAGAGAGAGAGTTTTACACCCCACCACTACCCCAGTTTCTCCTACACTAGAGAGAGAGTTTTACACCCCACCACTACCCCACTTTCTCCTACACTAAAGAGAGAGTTTTACTCCCACCACTACCCCAGTTTCTCCTACACTAGAGAGAGAGTTTTACACCCCACCACTACCCCAGTTTCTCCTACACTAGAGAGAGAGTTTTACACCCCACCACTACCCCAGTTTCTCCTACACTAGAGAGAGAGTTTTACACCCCACCACTACCCCCACTTTCTCCTACACTAAAGAGAGAGTTTTACTCCCACCACTACCCCAGTTTCTCCTACACTAGAGAGAGAGAGATAGAGTTTTACACCCCACCACTACCCCAGTTTCTCCTACACTAGAGAGAGACAGAGAGAGTTTCACACCCCACCCCTACCCCAGTTTCTCCTACACTAGAGAGAGACAGAGAGAGTTTCACACCCCACCACTACCCCAGTTTCTCCTACACTAGAGAGAGAGAGAGTTTTACACCCCACCCCTACCCCAGTTTCTCCTACACTAGAGAGAGACAGAGAGAGTTTCACACCCCACACCTACCCCAGTTTCTCCTACACTAGAGAGAGACAGAGAGAGTTTCACACCCCACCACTACCCCAGTTTCTCCTAAACTAGAGAGAGAGTTTTACACCCCACCACTACCCAGTTTCTCCTACACTAGAGAAAGAGAGAGAGTTTTACACCCCACCACTACCCCAGTCTCTCCTACACTAGAGAGAGAGAGAGTTTTACACCGCACCACTACCCCAGCTTCTCCTACACTAGAGAGAGAGTTTTACAACCCACCACTACCCCAGTTTCTCCTACACTAGAGAGAGAGAGAGAGAGGTTTACACCCCACCACTACCCCAGTTTCTCCTACCCTAGAGAGAGAGAGAGTTTTACACCCCACCAATACCCCAGTTTCTCCTACACTAGAGAGAGATTTACACCCCACCACTACCCCAGTTTCTCCTACACGAGAGAGAGCGTTTTACACCCCACCACTACCCCAGTTTCTCCTACACTATAGAGAGAGAGAGTTTCACACCCCCACCACTACCCCATTTTCTCCTAAACTAGAGAGAGAGAGAGTTTTACACCCCACCACTACCCCAGTTTCTCCTACACTAGAGAGAGAGAGAGTTTTACACCCCACCACTACCCCAGTTTCTCCTACACTAGAGAGAGAGAGAATTTTACACACCACCACTGCCCCAGTTTCTCCTACACTAGAGAGAGAGAGTTTTACACCCCACCACTACCCCAGTTTCTCCTACAATAGAGATAGCGTTTTATACCCCACCACTACCCCAGTTTCTCCTACACTAGAGATAGAGTTTTACACCCCACCACTACCTCAGTTTCTCCTACACTAGAGAGAGAGAGTGAGTTTTACACCCCACCCCTACCCCAGTTTCTCCTACACTAGAGAGAGAGAGAGAGTTTTACACCCCACCACTGCCCCTGTTTCTCCTACACTACAGAGAGAGTTTTACACACCACCACTACCCCAGTTTCTCCTACACTAGAGAGAGAGTTTTACACCCCACCACTACCCCAGTTTCTCCTACGCTAGAGAGAGAGTTTTACACCCCACCACTACCCCAGTTTCTCCTACACTAGAGAGAGAGTTTTACACCCCACCACTACCCCAGTTTCTCCTACACTAGAGAGAGAGTTTTACACCCCACCACTACCCCACTTTCTCCTACACTAAAGAGAGAGTTTTACTCCCACCACTACCCCAGTTTCTCCTACACTAGAGAGAGAGTTTTACACCCCACCACTACCCCAGTTTCTCCTACACTAGAGAGAGAGTTTTACACCCCACCACTACTCCAGTTTCTCCTACACTAGAGAGAGAGTTTTACACCCCACCACTACCCCCACTTTCTCCTACACTAAAGAGAGAGTTTTACTCCCACCACTACCCCAGTTTCTCCTACACTAGAGAGAGAGAGATAGAGTTTTACACCCCACCACTACCCCAGTTTCTCCTACACTAGAGAGAGACAGAGAGAGTTTCACACCCCACCCCTACCCCAGTTTCTCCTACACTAGAGAGAGACAGAGAGAGTTTCACACCCCACCACTACCCCAGTTTCTCCTACACTAGAGAGAGAGAGAGTTTTACACCCCACCCCTACCCCAGTTTCTCCTACACTAGAGAGAGACAGAGAGAGTTTCACACCCCACACCTACCCCAGTTTCTCCTACACTAGAGAGAGACAGAGAGAGTTTCACACCCCACCACTACCCCAGTTTCTCCTAAACTAGAGAGAGAGTTTTACACCCCACCACTACCCAGTTTCTCCTACACTAGAGAAAGAGAGAGAGTTTTACACCCCACCACTACCCCAGTCTCTCCTACACTAGAGAGAGAGAGAGTTTTACACCGCACCACTACCCCAGCTTCTCCTACACTAGAGAGAGAGTTTTACAACCCACCACTACCCCAGTTTCTCCTACACTAGAGAGAGAGAGAGAGAGGTTTACACCCCACCACTACCCCAGCTTCTCCTACCCTAGAGAGAGAGAGAGTTTTACACCCCACCAATACCCCAGTTTCTCCTACACTAGAGAGAGAGAGTTTCACACCCCCACCACTACCCCATTTTCTCCTAAACTAGAGAGAGAGAGAGTTTTACACCCCACCACTACCCCAGTTTCTCCTACACTAGAGAGAGAGAGAGTTTTACACCCCACCACTACCCCAGTTTCTCCTACACTAGAGAGAGAGAGAATTTTACACCCCACCACTGCCCCAGTTTCTCCTACACTAGAGAGAGAGAGTTTTACACCCCACCACTACCCCAGTTTCTCCTACAATAGAGATAGCGTTTTATACCCCACCACTACCCCAGTTTCTCCTACACTAGAGAGAGAGTTTTACACCCCACCCTACCCCAGTTTCTCCTACACTAGTGAGAGAGTGAGAGAGTTTTCCACCCCACCACCACCCCAGTTTCTCCTACACTAGAGAGAGAGAGAGAGTTTTACACCCCACCCCTACCCCAGTTTCTCCTACACTAGAGAGAGAGAGTTTTACACCCCACCACTACCCCAGTTTCTCCTACAATAGAGATAGCGTTTTATACCCCACCACTACCCCAGTTTCTCCTACACTAGAGAGAGAGTTTTACACCCCACCCCTACCCCAGTTTCTCCTACACTAGAGAGAGAGTTTTACACCCCACCCCTACCCCACTTTCTCCTACAATAGAGAGAGAGGGAGAGTTTTACACCCCACCACTGCCCCAGTTTCTCCTACACTAGAGACAGAGAGAGTTTTACACCCCACCACTACCCCAGTTTCTCCTACGCTAGAGAGAGAGTTTTACACCCCACCACTACCCCAGTTTCTCCTACACTAGAGAGAGAGTTTTACACCCCACCCCTACCCCAGTTTCTCCTACACTAGTTAGAGAGAGAGAGAGTTTTACACCCCACCCCTACCCCAGTTTCTCCTACACTAGAGAGAGAGAGTTTTACACCCCACCCCTACCCCAGTTTCTCCTACACTAGAGAGAGAGTTTTACACCCCACCACTACCCCAGTTTCTCCTACACTAGAGAGAGAGAGAGAATTTTACACCCCACCACTACCCCAGTTTCTCCTACACTAGAGAGAGAGAGAGAATTTTACACCCCACCACACCCCACTTTCTCCTACACTAGAGAGAGAGTGAATTTTACACCCCACCACTACCCCAGTTTCTCCTACACTAGAGAGAGCGTTTTATACCCCACTACTACCCCAGTTTCTCCTACACTAGAGAGAGAGAGAATTTTACTCTCCACCACAACCCCTTTTTCTCCTACACTAGAGAGAGAGAGAGTTTTACACCCCCACCACTATCCCATTTTCTCCTAAACTAGAGAGAGAGAGAGTTTTACACCCCACCACTACCCCAGTTTCTCCTACACTAGTGAGAGAGAGTGAGTTTTACACCCCACCCCTACCCCAGTTTCTCCTACACTAGAGAGAGAGAGTTTTACACCCCACCACTACCCCAGTTTCTCCTACACTAGAGAGAGAGTTTACACCCCACCCCTACCCCAGTTTCTCCTACACTAGAGAGAGAGAGAGAGAGTTTTACACCCCACCACTACCCCAGTTTCTCCTACACTAGAGAGTGAGTTTTACACCCCACCACTACCCCAGTTTCTCCTACACTAGAGAGAGAGAGAGAGTTTTACACCCCACCACTACCCCAGTTTCTCCTACACTAGAGAGAGAGAGAGTTTTACACCCCACCACTACCCCAGTTTCTCCTACACTAGAGAGAGAGTTTTACACCCCACCACCACCCAGTTTCTCCTATACTAGAGAGAGACAGAGAGAGTTTTACACCCCACCTCTACCCCAGTTTCTCCTACACTAGAGAGAGAGAGTGAATTTTACACCCCACCCCTACCCCAGTTTCTCATACACTAGAGAGAGCGTTTTATACACCACCACTACCCCAGTTTCTCCTACACTAGAGAGAGAGAGAGTTTTACACACAACCACTACGTCAGTTTCTCCTACACTAGAGAGAGAGTGATTTTTACACCCCACCACTACCCCGGTTTCTCCTACACTAGAGAGAGAGAGAGTTTTACACCGCACCACTACCCCATTTTCTCCTACACTATAGAGAGAGAGAGTTTTACACCCCCACCACTACCCCAGTTTCTCCTACACTAGAGAGAGACAGAGAGAGTTTCACACCCCACACCTACCCCAGTTTCTCCTACACTAGAGAGAGACAGAGAGAGTTTCACACCCCACCACTACCCCAGTTTCTCCTAAACTAGAGAGAGAGTTTTACACCCCACCACTACCCAGTTTCTCCTACACTAGAGAAAGAGAGAGAGTTTTACACCCCACCACTACCCCAGTCTCTCCTACACTAGAGAGAGAGAGAGTTTTACACCGCACCACTACCCCAGCTTCTCCTACACTAGAGAGAGAGTTTTACACCCCACCACTACCCCAGTTTCTCCTACACTAGAGAGAGAGAGAGAGAGAGGTTTACACCCCACCACTACCCCAGTTTCTCCTACACTAGAGAGAGAGAGAGTTTTACACCCCACCAATACCCCAGTTTCTCCTACACTAGAGAGAGATTTACACCCCACCACTACCCCAGTTTCTCCTACACGAGAGAGAGCGTTTTACACCCCACCACTACCCCAGTTTCTCCTACACTATAGAGAGAGAGAGTTTCACACCCCCACCACTACCCCATTTTCTCCTAAACTAGAGAGAGAGAGAGTTTTACACCCCACCACAACCCCAGTTTCTCCTACACTAGAGAGAGAGAGAGTTTTACACCCCACCACTACCCCAGTTTCTCCTACACTAGAGAGAGAGAGAATTTTACACACCACCACTGCCCCAGTTTCTCCTACACTAGAGACAGAGAGAGTTTTACACCCCACCACTACCCCAGTTTCTCCTACGCTAGAGAGAGAGAGAGAGAGTTTTACACCCCACCACCACCCCAGTTTCTCCTACACTAGAGAGAGAGAGAGAGTTTTACACCCCACCCCTACCCCAGTTTCTCCTACACTAGAGAGAGAGAGTTTTACACCCCACCACTACCCCAGTTTCTCCTACAATAGAGATAGCGTTTTATACCCCACCACTACCCCAGTTTCTCCTACACTAGAGAGAGAGTTTTACACCCCACCCCTACCCCAGTTTCTCCTACACTAGAGAGAGAGTTTTACACCCCACCCCTACCCCACTTTCTCCTACAATAGAGAGAGAGGGAAAGTTTTACACCCCACCACTGCCCCAGTTTCTCCTACACTAGAGACAGAGAGAGTTTTACACCCCACCACTACCCCAGTTTCTCCTACGCTAGAGAGAGAGTTTTACACCCCACCACTACCCCAGTTTCTCCTACACTAGAGAGAGAGTGTTACACCCCACCACTACCCCCACTTTCTCCTACACTAGAGAGAGAGTTTTACACCCCACCCCTACCCCAGTTTCTCCTACACTAGTGAGAGAGAGAGAGATTTTTACACCCCACCCCTACCCCAGTTTCTCCTACACTAGAGAGAGAGAGTTTTACACCCCACCCATACCCCAGTTTCTCCTACACTAGAGAGAGAGTTTTACACCCCACCCCTACCCCACTTTCTCCTACAATAGAGAGAGAGGGAGAGTTTTACACCCCACCACTGCTCCAGTTTCTCCTACACTAGAGACAGAGAGAGTTTTACACCCCACCACTACCCCAGTTTCTCCTACGCTAGAGAGAGAGTTTTACACCCCACCACTACCCCAGTTTCTCCTACACTAGAGAGAGAGTTTTACACCCCACCACTACCCCCACTTTCTCCTACACTAGAGAGAGAGTTTTACACCCCACCCCTACCCCAGTTTCTCCTACACTAGTGAGAGAGAGAGAGAGTTTTACACCCCACCCCTACCCCAGTTTCTCCTACACTAGAGAGAGAGAGTTTTACACCCCACCCCTACCCCAGTTTCTCCTACACTAGAGAGATAGTTTTACACCCCACCACTACCCCAGTTTCTCCTACACTAGAGAGAGAGAGAGAATTTTACACCCCACCACTACCCCAGTTTCTCCTACACTAGAGAGAGAGAGAGAATTTTACACCCCACCACACCCCACTTTCTCCTACACTAGAGAGAGAGTGAATTTTACACCCCACCACTACCCCAGTTTCTCCTACACTAGAGAGAGCGTTTTATACCCCACTACTACCCCAGTTTCTCCTACACTAGAGAGAGAGAGAATTTTACACTCCACCACAAACCCTTTTTCTCCTACACTAGAGAGAGAGAGAGTTTTACACCCCCACCACTATCCCATTTTCTCCTAAACTAGAGAGAGAGAGAGTTTTACACCCCACCACTACCCCAGTTTCTCCTACACTAGTGAGAGAGAGTGAGTTTTACACCCCACCCCTACCCCAGTTTCTCCTACACTAGAGAGAGAGAGTTTTACACCCCACCACTACCCCAGTTTCTCCTACACTAGAGAGAGAGTTTACACCCCACCCCTACCCCAGTTTCTCCTACACTAGAGAGAGAGAGAGAGAGTTTTACACCCCACCACTACCCCAGTTTCTCCTACACTAGAGAGAGAGTTTTACACCCCACCACTACCCCAGTTTCTCCTACACTAGAGAGAGAGAGAGAGTTTTACACCCCACCACTACCCCAGTTTCTCCTACACTAGAGAGAGAGAGAGTTTTACACCCCACCACTACCCCAGTTTCTCCTACACTAGAGAGAGAGTTTTACACCCCACCACCACCCAGTTTCTCCTACACTAGAGAGAGACAGAGAGAGTTTTACACCCCACCCCTACCCCAGTTTCTCCTACACTAGAGAGAGAGAGTGAATTTTACACCCCACCCCTACCCCAGTTTCTCATACACTAGAGAGAGCGTTTTATACACCACCACTACCCCAGTTTCTCCTACACTAGAGAGAGAGAGAGTTTTACACACAACCACTACGTCAGTTTCTCCTACACTAGAGAGAGAGTGATTTTTACACCCCACCACTACCCCGGTTTCTCCTACACTAGAGAGAGAGAGAGTTTTACACCGCACCACTACCCCATTTTCTCCTACACTATAGAGAGAGAGAGTTTTACACCCCCACCACTACCCCAGTTTCTCCTACACTAGAGAGAGACAGAGAGAGTTTCACACCCCACACCTACCCCAGTTTCTCCTACACTAGAGAGAGACAGAGAGAGTTTCACACCCCACCACTACCCCAGTTTCTCCTAAACTAGAGAGAGAGTTTTACACCCCACCACTACCCAGTTTCTCCTACACTAGAGAAAGAGAGAGAGTTTTACACCCCACCACTACCCCAGTCTCTCCTACACTAGAGAGAGAGAGAGTTTTACACCGCACCACTACCCCAGCTTCTCCTACACTAGAGAGAGAGTTTTACACCCCACCACTACCCCAGTTTCTCCTACACTAGAGAGAGAGAGAGAGAGGTTTACACCCCACCACTACCCCAGTTTCTCCTACACTAGAGAGAGAGAGAGTTTTACACCCCACCAATACCCCAGTTTCTCCTACACTAGAGAGAGATTTACACCCCACCACTACCCCAGTTTCTCCTACACGAGAGAGAGCGTTTTACACCCCACCACTACCCCAGTTTCTCCTACACTATAGAGAGAGAGAGTTTCACACCCCCACCACTACCCCATTTTCTCCTAAACTAGAGAGAGAGAGAGTTTTACACCCCACCACTACCCCAGTTTCTCCTACACTAGAGAGAGAGAGAGTTTTACACCCCACCACTACCCCAGTTTCTCCTACACTAGAGAGAGAGAGAATTTTACACACCACCACTGCCCCAGTTTCTCCTACACTAGAGACAGAGAGAGTTTTACACCCCACCACTACCCCAGTTTCTCCTACGCTAGAGAGAGAGAGAGAGAGTTTTACACCCCACCACCACCCCAGTTTCTCCTACACTAGAGAGAGAGAGAGAGTTTTACACCCCACCCCTACCCCAGTTTCTCCTACACTAGAGAGAGAGAGTTTTACACCCCACCACTACCCCAGTTTCTCCTACAATAGAGATAGCGTTTTATACCCCACCACTACCCCAGTTTCTCCTACACTAGAGAGAGAGTTTTACACCCCACCCCTACCCCAGTTTCTCCTACACTAGAGAGAGAGTTTTACACCCCACCCCTACCCCACTTTCTCCTACAATAGAGAGAGAGGGAAAGTTTTACACCCCACCACTGCCCCAGTTTCTCCTACACTAGAGACAGAGAGAGTTTTACACCCCACCACTACCCCAGTTTCTCCTACGCTAGAGAGAGAGTTTTACACCCCACCACTACCCCAGTTTCTCCTACACTAGAGAGAGAGTGTTACACCCCACCACTACCCCCACTTTCTCCTACACTAGAGAGAGAGTTTTACACCCCACCCCTACCCCAGTTTCTCCTACACTAGTGAGAGAGAGAGAGAGAGTTTTACACCCCACCCCTACCCCAGTTTCTCCTACACTAGAGAGAGAGAGTTTTACACCTCACCCATACCCCAGTTTCTCCTACACTAGAGAGAGAGTTTTACACCCCACCACTACCCCAGTTTCTCCTACACTAGAGAGAGAGAGAGAGTTTTACACCCCACCACACCCCAGTTTCTCCTACACTAGAGAGAGAGAGTTTTACACCCCACCACTACCCCAGTTTCTCCTACACTAGAGAGAGAGTTTTACACCCCACCACTACCCCAGTTTCTCCTACACTAGAGAGAGAGTTTTACACCCCACCCCTACCCCAGTTTCTCCTACACTAGAGAGAGAGTTTTACACCCCACCGCTACCCCAGTTTCTCCTACACTAGAGAGAGAGTTTTACACCCCACCACTACCCCAGTTTCTCCTACACTAGAGAGAGAGAGTCTTACACCCCACCACACCCCAGTTTCTCCTACACTAGAGAGAGAGTTTTACACCCCACCACTACCCCAGTTTCTCCTACACTAGAGAGAGAGTTTTACACCCCACCACTACCCCAGTTTCTCCTACACTAGAGAGAGAGTTTTACACATCACCCCTACCCCAGTTTCTCCTACACTAGAGAGAGAGTTTTACACCCCACCACTACCCCAGTTTCTCCTACACTAGAGAGAGAGTTTTACACCCCACCACTACCACAGTTTCTCCTACACTAGAGAGAGAGAGAGTTTTACACCCCACCACACCCCAGTTTCTCCTACACTAGAGAGAGACAGAGAGAGTTTTACACCCCACCACTACCCCAGTTTCTCCTACACTAGAGAGAGGGAGAGAGTTTTTCACCCCACCACTACCCCAGTTTCTCCTACACTAGAGAGAGAGAGAGAATTTTACACCCCACCACTACCCCAGTTTCTCCTACACTAGAGAGAGAGAGAGAATTTTACACCCCACCACACCCCACTTTCTCCTACACTAGAGAGAGAGTGAATTTTACACCCCACCACTACCCCAGTTTCTCCTACACTAGAGAGAGCGTTTTATACCCCACTACTACCCCAGTTTCTCCTACACTAGAGAGAGAGAGAATTTTACACTCCACCACTACCCCTTTTTCTCCTACACTAGAGAGAGAAAGAGTTTTACACCCCCACCACTATCCCATTTTCTCCTAAACTAGAGAGAGAGAGAGTTTTACACCCCACCACTACCCCAGTTTCTCCTCAACTAGTGAGAGAGAGTGAGTTTTACACCCCACCCCTACCCCAGTTTCTCCTACACTAGAGAGAGAGAGTTTTACACCCCACCACTACCCCAGTTTCTCCTACACTAGAGAGAGAGTTTACACCCCACCCCTACCCCAGTTTCTCCTACACTAGAGAGAGAGAGAGTTTTACACCCCACCACTACCCCAGTTTCTCCTACACTAGAGAGAGAGTTTTACACCCCACCACTACCCCAGTTTCTCCTACACTAGAGAGAGAGAGAGAGTTTTACACCCCACCACTACCCCAGTTTCTCCTACACTAGAGAGAGAGAGAGTTTTACACCCCACCACTACCCCAGTTTCTCCTACACTAGAGAGAGAGTTTTACACCCCACCACTACCACAGTTTCTCCTACACTAGAGAGAGAGAGAGTTTTACACCCCACCACCACCCAGTTTCTCCTACACTAGAGAGAGACAGAGAGAGTCTTACACCCCACCCCTACCCCAGTTTCTCCTACACTAGAGAGAGAGAGTGAATTTTACACCCCACCCCTACCCCAGTTTCTCATACACTAGAGAGAGCGTTTTATACACCACCACTACCCCAGTTTCTCCTACACTAGAGAGAGAGAGAGTTTTACACACAACCACTACGTCAGTTTCTCCTACACTAGAGAGAGAGTGATTTTTACACCCCACCACTACCCCGGTTTCTCCTACACTAGAGAGAGAGAGAGTTTTACACCGCACCACTACCCCATTTTCTCCTACACTATAGAGAGAGAGAGTTTTACACCCCCACCACTACCCCAGTTTATCCTACACTAGAGAGAGAGAGAATTTTACACCCCACCACTATCCCATTTTCTCCTAAACTAGAGAGAGATAGAGTTTTACACCCCACAACTACCCCAGTTTCTCCTACAATAGAGAGAGAGAGAGAGAGAGTTTTACACCCCACCACTGCCCCAGTTTCTCCTACATTAGAGACAGAGAGAGTTTTACACCCCACCACTACCCCAGTATCTCCTGCACTAGAGAGAGAGTTTTACACCCCACCACTACTCCAGTTTCTCCTACATTGGAGACAGAGAGAGTTTTACACCCCACCACTGCCCCAGTTTCTCCTACATTAGAGACAGAGAGAGTTTTACATCCCACCACTACCCCAGTTTCTCCTACGCTAGAGAGAGAGTTTTACACCCCACCACTACCCCAGTTTCTCCTACGCTAGAGAGAGAGTTTTACACCCCACCACTACCCCCACTTTCTCCTACACTAAAGAGAGAGTTCTACTCCCACCACTACCCCAGTTTCTCCTACACTAGAGAGAGAGAGTGAGTTTTACACCCCACCACTACCCCAGTTTCTCCTACACTAGAGATAGAGTTTTACACCCCCACCACTACCCCAGTTTCTCCTAAACTAGAGAGAGAGAGACAGTTTTACACCCCACCCCTACCCCAGTTTCTCCTAAACTAGAGAGAGAGTTTTACACCTCACCCCTACCCCAGTTTCTCCTACACTAGAGAGAGAGAGTGAGTTTTACACCCCACCCCTACCCCAGTTTCTCCTACACTAGAGAGAGAGAGAGAGTTTTACACCCCACCACTACCCCAGTTTCTCCTACACTAGAGAGAGAGAGAGAGAGTTTTACACCCCACCACTACCCCAGTTTCTCCTACACTAGAGAGAGAGAAAGTTTTAAACCCCACCACTAACCCAGTTTCTCCCACACTAGAGAGAGAGAGAGAGAGTTTTACACCCCACCACTACCCCAGTTTCTCCTACACTAGAGAGAGAGAGAGAGAGTTTTAAACCCCACCACTACCCCAGTTTCTCCTACACTAGAGAGAGAGAGAGAGTTTTACACCCCACCACTACCCCAGTTTCTCCTACACTAGAGAGAGAGAGAATTTTACACCCCACCACTACCCCAGTTTCTCCTACACTAGAGAGAGAGAGAGAGTTTTACACCCCACCACTACCACAGTTTCTCCTACACTAGAGAGAGAGTTTTACACCCCACCACTACCCCAGTTTCTCCTACGCTAGAGAGAGAGAGAAAGTTTTACACCCCACCACTACACCAGTTTCTCCTACACTAGAGAGAGACAGAGAGAGTTTTACACCCCACCCCTACCCCAGTTTCTCCTACACTAGAGAGAGAGAGAGTGAGTTTTTCACCCCACCCTACCCCAGTTTCTCCTACACTAGAGAGAGAGAGAGAGTTTTACACCCCACCACTACCCCAGTTTCTCCTACACTAGAGAGTTTTACACCGCACCACTACCCCAGTTTCTCCTACACTAGAGAGAGAGTTTTACACCCCACCACTACCCCAGTTTCTCATACACTAGAGAGAGAGTTTTACACCCCACCACTACCCCAGTTTCTCCTACACTAGAGAGAGAGTTTTACACCCCACCACTACCCCAGTTTCTCCTACACTAGAGAGAGCGTTTTACACCCCACCACTACCCCAGTTTCTCCTACACTAGAGAGAGAGTGATTTTTACACCCCACCACTACCCCATTTTCTCCTAAACTAGAGAGAGATAGAGTTTTACACCCCCACTACTACCCCAGTTTATCCTACACTAGAGAGAGAGAGAATTTTAAACCCCACCACTACCCCAGTTTCTCCTACACTAGAGAGAGAGAGAGTTTTACACCGCACCACTACCCCATTTTTTCCTACACTAGAGAGAGAGAGAGTTTTACACCCCCACAACTACCCCAGTTTCTCCTACACTAGAAAGAGAGAGAGAGTTTTACACCCCACCACTGCCCCAGTTTCTCCTACATTAGAGACAGAGAGAGTTTTACACCCCACCATTACCCCAGTTTCTCCTACGCTAGAGAGAGAGTTTTACACCCCACCACTACCCCAGTTTCTCCTACACTAGAGAGAGAGTTTTACACCCCACCACTACCCCAGTTTCTCCTACGCTAGAGAGAGAGAGAGTTTTACACCCCACCACTACCCCAGTTTCTCCTACACTAGAGAGAGAGTTTTACACCCCACCACTACCCCAGTTTCTCCTACACTAGAGAGAGAGTTTTGCACCCCACCACTACCCCAGTTTCTCCTACACTAGAGAGAGAGAGAGTTTTACACCCCACCACTACCCCAGTTTCTCCTACACTAGAGAGAGAGTTTTACACCCCACCACTACCCCAGTTTCTCCTACGCTAGAGAGAGAGGGAGTTTTACACCCCACCACTACCCCAGTTTCTCCTACGCTAGAGAGAGAGTTTTACACCCCACCACTACCCCAGTTTCTCCTACACTAGAGAGAGAGTTTTACACCCCACCACTACCCCAGTTTCTCCTACGCTAGAGAGAGAGAGAGTTTTACACCCCACCACTACCCCAGTTTCTCCTACACTAGAGAGAGAGTTTTACACCCCACCACTACCCCAGTTTCTCCTACACTAGAGAGAGAGTTTTACACCCCACCACTACCCCAGTTTCTCCTACACTAGAGAGAGAGTTTTGCACCCCACCACTACCCCAGTTTCTCCTACACTAGAGAGAAAGTTTTGCACCCCACCACTACCCCAGTTTCTCCTACACTAGAGAGAGAGTTTTACACCCCACCACTACCCCAGTTTCTCCTACGCTAGAGAGAGAGAGTTTTACACCCCACCACTACCCCACTTTCTCCTACACTAAAGAGAGAGTTTTACTCCCACCACTACCCCAGTTTCTCCTACACTAGAGAGAGAGAGAGAGTTTTTCACCCCACCACCACCCCAGTTTCTCCTACACTAGAGAGAGAGAGAGAGTTTTACACCCCACCCCTACCCCAGTTTCTCCTACACTAGAGAGAGAGAGTTTTACACCCCACCACTACCCCAGTTTCTCCTACACTGGAGATAGAGTTTTACACCCCACCCCTACGCCAGTTTTCCTACGCTAGAGAGAGAGAGTTTTACACCCCACCACTACCCCAGTTTCTCCTACACTGGAGATAGAGTTTTACACCCCACCCCTACGCCAGTTTTCCTACGCTAGAGAGAGTTTTACACCCCACCACTACCCCAGTTTCTCCTACACTGGAGATAGAGTTTTACACCCCACCCCTACGCCAGTTTTCCTACGCTAGAGAGAGAGAGTTTTACACCGCACCACTACCCCAGTTTCTCCTACACTAGAGAGAGAGAGAGAGTTTTACACACCACCCCTACCCCAGTTTCTCCTACACTAGAGAGAGAGAGAGAGTTTTACACCCCACCCCTACCCCAGTTTCTCCTACACTAGAGAGAGAGAGAGAGTTTTACACCCCACCCCTACCCCAGTTTCTCCTACACTAGAGAGAGAGAGAGAGTTTTACACCCCACCCCTACCCCAGTTTCTCCTACACTAGAGAGAGAGAGAGAATTTTACACCCCACCACTACCCCAGTTTCTCCTACACTGGAGATAGAGTTTTACACACCACCCCTACCCCAGTTTCTCCTACACTAGAGAGAGAGAGAGAGTTTTACACCCCACCCCTACCCCAGTTTCTCCTACACTAGAGAGAGAGAGACAGTTTTACACCCCACCCCTACCCCAGTTTCTCCTACACTAGAGAGAGAGAGACAGTTTTACACCCCACCCCTACCCCAGTTTCTCCTAAACTAGAGAGAGAGTTTTACACCCCACCCCTACCCCAGTTTCTCCTACACTAGAGAGAGAGTTTTACACCCCACCCCTACCCCAGTTTCTCCTACACTAGAGAGAGAGAGTTTTACACCCCACCACTACCCCAGTTTCTCCTACACTAGAGAGAGAGTTTTACACCCCCACCCCTACCCCAGTTTCTCCTACACTAGAGAGAGAGTTTTACACCCCACCCCTACCCCAGTTTCTCCTACACTAGAGAGAGAGAGTTTTACACCCCACCCCTACCCCAGTTTCTCCTACACTAGAGAGAGAGAGTGAGTTTTACACCCCACCCCTACCCCAGTTTCTCCTATACTAGAGAGAGAGTTTTACACCCCACCTCTACCCCAGTTTCTCCTACACTAGAGAGAAAGAGTTTTACACCCCACCCCTACCCCAGTTTCTCCTACACTAGAGAGAGAGAGTGAGTTTTACACCCCACCCCTACCCCAGTTTCTCCTACACTAGAGAGAGAGAGTGAGTTTTACACCCCACCCCTACCCCAGTTTCTCCTACACTAGAGAGAGAGAGTGAGTTTTACACCCCACCCCTACCCCAGTTTCTCCTACACTAGAGAGAGAGAGAGAGTTTTACACCCCACCACTACCCCAGTTTCTCCTACACTAGAGAGAGAGAGTGAGTTTTACACCCCCACCCCTACCCCAGTTTCTCCTCCACTAGAGAGAGAGTTTTACACCGCACCACTACCCCAGCTTCTCCTACACTAGAGAGAGAGAGAATTTTACACCCCACCCCTACCCCAGTTTCTCCTACTCTAGAGAGAGAGAGAGTTTTACACCCCACCACTACCCCAGTTTCTCCTACACTAGAGAGAGAAAGAGATTTAAATTCCACCCCTACCCCAGTTTCTCCTACACTAGAGAGAGAGAGAGAGTTTTACACCCCACCACTACCCCAGTTTCTCCTACACTAGAGAGAGAGAGAGTGTTTTACACCCCACCCCTACCCCAGTTTCTCCTACACTAGAGAGAGAGAGAGAGTTTTACACCCCTCCACTACCCCAGTTTCTCCTACACTAAAGAGAGAGAGAGAGAGTTTTACACCCCACCCCTACCCCAGTTTCTCCTAGTCTAGAGAGAGAGAGAGAGTTTTACACCCCACCCCTACCCCAGTTTCTCCTACACTAGAGGGAGAGAGAGAGTTTTACACCCCACCCCTACCCCAGTTTCTCCTACACTAGAGAGAGAGAGTTTTACACCCCTCCACTACCCCAGTTTCTCCTACACTTAAGAGAGAGAGGCAGAGTTTTACACCCCACCCCTACCCCAGTTTGTCCTACTCTAGAGAGAGAGAGAGAGTTTTACACCCCACCCCTACCCCAGTTTCTCCTACACTAGAGAGAGAGAGACAGAGTTTTACACTCCACCACTACCCCAGTTTCTCCTACACTAGAGAGAGAGAGAGACTGTTTTACACCCCACCCCTACCCCAGTTTCTCCTACACTAGAGAGAGAGTTTTACACCCCACCCCTACCCCAGTTTCTCCTACACTAGAGAGAGACTGTTTTACACCCCACCCCTACCCCAGTTTCTCCTACACTAGAGAGATCATTTTACACCCCACCATTACCCCAGTCTCTCCTACACTAGAGAGAGAGAGATTTTTACACCCCACCACAACCCAGTTTCTCCTACAATAGAGAGAGAGAGAGAGTTTTACACACCACCGCTACCCCAGTTTCTCCTACACTAGAGAGAGAGTTTTGCACCCCACCACTACCCCAGTTTCTGCTACACTGGAGAGAGAGTTTTACACCCCACCACTACCCCAGTTTCTCCTACACTAGAGAGAGAGTTTTACACCCCACCATTACCCCAGTTTCTCCTACACTAGAGAGAGAGTTTTACATCCCACCACTACCCCAGTTTCTCCTACACTAGAGAGAGAGTTTTGCACCCCACCACTACCCCAGTTTCTCCTACACTAGAGAGAGAGTTTTGCACCCCACCACTACCCCAGTTTCTCCTACACTAGAGAGAGAGTTTTGCACCCCACCATTACCCCAGTTTCTCCTACACTAGAGAGAGAGTTTTACACCCCACCACTCCCCCGTTTCTCCTGCACCAGAGATAGAGAGAGTGTTTTACACCCCACCACTACCCCAGTTTCTCCTATACTACAGAGAGAGAGAGTTTTACACCCCACCACTACCCCAGTTTCTCCTACAATAGAGAGAGAGAGAGAGTTTTACACCCCACCGCTACCCAAGTTTCTCCTACACTAGAGAGAGAGTTTTGCACCCCACCACTACCCCAGTTTCTCCTACACTAGAGAGAGAGTTTTGCACCCCACCACTACCCCAGTTTCTCCTACACTAGAGAGAGAGTTTTGCACCCCACCACTGCCCCAGTTTCTCCTACACTAGAGAGAGAGTTTTACACCCCACCATTACCCCAGTTTCTCCTACACTAGAGAGAGAATTTTACACCCCACCACTACCCCAGTTTCTCCTGCACCAGAGATAGAGAGAGTGTTTTACACCCCACCACTACCCCAGTTTCTCCAACACTAGAGAGAGAGAGAGTTTTACACCCCACCCCTACCCCAGTTTCTCCTACACTAGAGAGAGTGTTTTAAACCCCACCCCTACCCCAGTTTCTCCTACACTTAAGAGAGAGAGAGTTTTACACCCCACCCCTACCCCAGTTTCTCCTCTTCTAGAGAGAGAGAGAGAGAGTTTTACACCCCACCCCTAACCCAGTTTCTCCTACACTAGAGAGAGAGAGTTTGACACCCCACCACTACCCCAGTTTCTCCTACACTAGAGAGAGAGAGAGAGTTTTACACCCCTCCACTACCCCAGTTTCTCCTACACTTAAGAGAGAGAGAGAGAGTGTTACACCCCACCCCTACCCCAGTTTCTCCTACTCTAGAGAGAGAGAGAGAGTTTTACACCCCACCCCTACCCCAGTTTCTCCTACACTAGAGAGAGAGAGTTTTACACCCCTCCACTACCCCAGTTTCTCCTACACTTAAGAGAGAGAGAGAGAGTTTTACACCCCACCCCTACCCCAGTTTGTCCTACTCTAGAGAGAGAGAGAGAGTTTTACACCCCACCCCTACCCCAATTTCTCCTACACTAGAGAGAGAGAGACAGAGTTTTACACCCCACCACTACCCCAGTTTCTCCTACACTAGAGAGAGAGTTTTACACCCCACCCCTACCCCAGTTTCTCCTACACTAGAGAGAGAGTTTTACACCCCACCCCTACCCCGGTTTCTCCTACACTAGAGAGAGACTGTTTTACACCCCACCATTACCCCAGTTCTCCTACACTAGAGAGAGAGAGATTTTTACACCCCACCACAACCCAGTTTCTCCTACAATAGAGAGAGAGAGAGAGTTTTACACCCCACCACTGCCCCAGTTTCTCCTACACTAGAGAGAGAGAGAGTTTTACACCTCCACCACTACCCCATTTTCTCCTACACTAGAGAGAGAGAGAGTTTTACACCTCCACCACTACCCCATTTTCTCCTAAACTAGAGAGAGAGTTTTACACCCCACCACTACCCCAGTTTCTCCTACACTAGAGAGAGAGTTTTACACCCCACCACTACCCCAGTTTCTCCTACACTAGAGAGAGAGTTTTATACACCACCACTACCCCAGTTTCTCCTACAATAGAGTGAGAGAGAGAGTTTTACACCCCACCATTACCCCAGTTTCTCCTACACTAGAGAGAGAGTTTTGCACACCACTACTACCCCAGTTTCTCCTACACTAGAGAGAGAGTTTTACACCCCACCACTACCCCAGTTTCTCCTACACTAGAGAGAGAGTTTTACACCCCACCATTACCCCAGTTTCTCCTACACTAGAGAGAGAGTTTTACACCCCACCCCTACCCCAGTTTCTCCTACACTAGAGAGAGAGTTTTGCATCCCACCACTACCCCAGTTTCTCCTACACTAGAGAGATAGTTTTGCACCCCACCACTACCCCAGTTTTTCCTACACTAGAGAGAGAGTTTTGCACCCCACCACTACCCCAGTTTCTCCTACACTAGAGAGAGAGTTTTACACCCCACCACTACCCCAGTTTCTCCTACAATAGAGAGAGAGAGTTTTACACCCCACCACTACCCCAGTTTCTCCTACACTAGAGAGAGAGTTTTGCACCCCACCACTACCCCAGTTTCTCCTACACTCGAGAGAGAGTTTTACACCCCACCACTACCCCAGTTTCTCCTACACTAGAGAGAGAGTTTTACACCCCACCATTACCCCAGTTTCTCCTACACTAGAGAGAGAGAGAGTTTTACACCCCACCACTACCCCAGTTTCTCCTACACTAGAGAGAGAGAGAGAGTTTTACACCCCACCACTACCCCAGTTTCTCCTACACTAGAGAGAGAGTTTTACACCCCACCATTACCCCAGTTTCTCCTACACTAGAGAGAGAGTTTTACACCCCACCACTACCCCAGTTTCTCCTACACTAGAGAGAGAGTTTTACACCCCACCATTACCCCAGTTTCTCCTACACTAGAGAGAGAGTTTTACACCCCACCACTACCCCAGTTTCTCCTGCACCAGAGATAGAGAGAGTGTTTTACACCCCACCACTACCCCAGTTTCTCCAACACTAGAGAGAGAGAGAGTTTTGCACCCCACCACTACCCCAGTTTCTCCAACACTAGGGAGAGAGAGTGTTTTACACCCCACCATTACCCCAGTTTCTCCAACACTAGAGAGAGAGAGAGTTTTGCACCCCACCACTACCCCAGTTTCTCCAACACTAGAGAGAGAGAGAGTTTTACACCCCTCCACTACCCCAGTTTCTCCTACACTTAAGAGAGAGAGAGAGAGTTTTACACCCCACCCCTACCCCAGTTTCTCCTACTCTAGAGAGAGAGAGAGAGTTTTACACCCCACCCCTACCCCAGTTTCTCCTACACTAGAGAGAGAGAGAGAGTTTTACACCCCACCCCTACCCCAGTTTCTCCTACACTAGAGAGAGAGAGTTTTACACCCCTCCACTATCCCAGTTTCTCCTACACTTAAGAGAGAGAGAGAGAGTTTTACACCCCACCCCTACCCCAGTTTCTCCTACTCTAGAGAGAGAGAGTTTTACACCCCACCCCTACCTCAGTTTCTCCTACACTAGAGAGAGAGAGACAGAGTTTTACACCCCACCACTACCCCAGTTTCTCCTACACTAGAGAGAGAGTTTTACACCCCACCCCTAGCCCAGTTTCTCCTACACTAGAAAGAGAGAGAGACTGTTTTACACCCCACCCCTACCCCAGTTTCTCCTACACTAGAGAGAGAGAGAGTTTTAAACCCCACCACTACCCCAGTTTCTCCTACACTAGAGAGAGAGGGCGTTTTACACCGCACCACTACCCCAGTTTCTCCTACACTAGAGAGAGAGAGAGTTTTACACCGCACCACTACCCCAGTTTCTCCTACACTAGAGATAGGGAGAATTTTACACCCCACCTTTACCCCAGTTTCTCCTACACTAGAGAGAGAGAGAGAGTTTTACACCCCTCCACTACCCCAGTTCCTCCTACACTTAAGAGAGAGAGAGAGAGAGAGTTTTACACCCCACCCCTACCCCAGTTTCTCCTACTCTAGAGAGAGAGAGAGAGTTTTACACCCCACCACTACCCCGGTTTCTCCTACACTAGAGAGAGAGAGAGTTTTAAACCCCACCCCTACCCCAGTTTCTCCTACACTAGAGAGAGAGAGAGAGTTTTACACCCCACCAATACCCCAGTTTCTCCTACACTAGAGAGAGAGAGAGAGTTTTACACCCCACCCCTACCCCAGTTTCTCCTACACTAGAGAGAGAGAGAGAGTTTTACACCCCTCCACTACCCCAGTTTCTCCTACACTTAAGAGAGAGAGAGAGAGTTTTACACCCCACCCCTACCCCAGTTTCTCCTACTCTAGAGAGAGAGAGAGAGTTTTACACCCCACCCCTACCCCAGTTTCTCCTACACTAGAGAGAGAGAGTTTTACACCCCTCCACTACCCCAGTTTCTCCTACACTTAAGAGAGAGAGAGAGAGTTTTACACCCCACCCCTACCCCAGTTTGTCCTACTCTAGAGAGAGAGAGAGAGTTTTACACCCCACCCCTACCCCAGTTTCTCCAACACTAGAGAGAGAGAGACAGAGTTTTACACCCCACCACTACCCCAGTTTCTCCTACACTAGAGAGAGAGTTTTACACCCCACCCCTACCCCAGTTTCTCCTACACTAGAGAGAGAGAGAGACTGTTTTACACCCCACCCCTACCCCAGTTTCTCCTACACTAGAGAGAGAGTTTTACACCCCACCCCTACCCCAGTTTCTCCTACACTAGAGAGAGACTGTTTTACACCCCACCCCTACCCCAGTTTCTCCTACACTAGAGAGATCGTTTTACACCCCACCATTACCCCAGTTTCTCCTACACTAGAGAGAGAGAGATTTTTACACCCCACCACAACCCAGTTTCTCCTACACTAGAGAGAGAGAGAGTTTTAAACCCCACCACTACCCCAGTTTCTCCTACACTAGAGAGAGAGGTCGTTTTACACCGCACCACTACCCCAGTTTCTCCTACACTAGAGAGAGAGAGAGTTTTACACCGCACCACTACCCCAGTTTCTCCTACACTAGAGATAGAGAGAATTTTACACCCCACCTTTACCCCAGTTTCTCCTACACTAGAGAGAGAGAGAGTTTTACACCGCACCACTACCCCAGTTTCTCCTACACTAGAGAGAGAGAGAGTTTTACACCCCACCACTACCCCAGTTTCTCCTACAATAGAGAGAGAGAGAGAGTTTTACACCCCACCACTGCCCCAGTTTCTCCTACACTAGAGAGAGAGAGAGTTTTACACCTCCACCACTACCCCATTTTCTCCTACACTAGAGAGAGAGAGAGTTTTACACCTCCACCACTACCCCATTTTCTCCTAAACTAGAGAGAGAGAGAGTTTTACACCCCACCACTGCCCCAGTTTCCCCTACACTAGAGAGAGAGAGAGTTTTACACCCCACCACTGCCCCAGTTTCTCCTACACTAGAGAGAGAGTTTTACACCCCACCACTACCCCAGTTTCTCCTACAATAGAGAGAGAGAGAGAGTTTTACACCCCACCGCTACCCCAGTTTCTCCTACACTAGAGAGAGAGTTTTGCACCCCACCACTACCCCAGTTTCTCCTACACTAGAGAGAGAGTTTTACACCCCACCACTACCCCAGTTTCTCCTACAATAGAGAGAGAGAGAGAGTTTTACACCCCACCGCTACCCCAGTTTCTCCTACACTAGAGAGAGAGTTTTGCACCCCACCACTACCCCAGTTTCTCCTACACTAGAGAGAGAGTTTTACACCCCACCACTACCCCAGTTTCTCCTACACCAGAGATAGAGAGAGAGTTTTACACCCCACCACTACCCCAGTTTCTCCTATACTAGAGAGAGAGAGAGTTTTACACCCCACCACTACCCCAGTTTCTCCTACAATAGAGAGAGAGAGAGAGTTTTACACCCCACCGCTACCCCAGTTTCTCCTACACTAGAGAGAGAGTTTTGCACCCCACCACTACCCCAGTTTCTCCTACACTAGAGTGAGAGTTTCACACCCCACCACTACCCCAGTTTCTCCTACACTAGAGAGAGAGTTTTACACCCCACCATTACTTCAGTTTCTCCTACACTAGAAAGAGAGTTTTACACCCCACCACTACCCCAGTTTCTCCTACACTAGAGAGAGAGTTTTGCACCCCACCACTACCCCAGTTTCTCCTACACTAGAGAGAGAGTTTTGCACCCCACCACTACCCCAGTTTCTCCTACACTAGAGAGAGAGTTTTGCACCCCACCACTACCCCAGTTTCTCCTACACTAGAGAGAGAGTTTTACACACCACCACTACCCCAGTTTCTCCTACAATAGAGAGAGAGAGATTTACACCCCACCACTACCCCAGTTTCTCCTACACTAGAGAGAGAGTTTTGCACCCCACCACTACCCCAGTTTCTCCTACACTAGAGAGAGAGTTTTACACCCCACCACTACCCCAGTTTCTCCTACACTAGAGAGAGAGTTTTACACCCCACCATTACCCCAGTTTCTCCTACACTAGGGAGAGAGAGAGTTTTACACCCCACCACTACCCCAGTTTCTCCTACACTAGAGAGAGAGTTTTACACCCCACTATTACCCCAGTTTCTCCTACACTAGAGAGAGAGTTTTACACCCCACCACTACCCCAGATTCTCCTGCACCAGAGATAGAGAGAGTGTTTTACACCCCACCACTACCCCAGTTTCTCCAACACTAGAGAGAGAGAGAGTTTTGCACCCCACCACTACCCCAGTTTCTCCAACACTAGAGAGAGAGAGTGTTTTACACCCCACCACTACCCCAGTTTCTCCAACACTAGAGAGAGAGAGTTTTGCACCCCACCACTACCCCAGTTTCTCCAACACCAGAGAGAGAGAGAGTTTTACACCCCACCACTACCCCAGTTTCTCCAACACTAGAGAGAGAGAGAGTTTTACACCCCTCCACTACCCCAGTTTCTCCTACACTTAAGAGAGAGAGAGAGAGTTTGACACCCCACCCCTACCCCAGTTTCTCCTACTCTAGAGAGAGAGAGAGAGTTTTACACCCCACCCCTACCCCAGTTTCTCCTACACTAGAGAGAGAGAGAGAGTTTTACACCCCACCCCTACCCCAGTTTCTCCTACACTAGAGAGAGAGAGTTTTACACCCCTCCACTACCTCAGTTTCTCCTACACTTAAGAGAGAGAGAGTTTTACACCCCACCCGTACCCCAGTTTGTCCTACTCTAGAGAGAGAGAGAGAGTTTTACACCCCACCCCTACCCCAGTTTCTCCTACACTAGAGAGAGAGAGACAGAGTTTTACACCCCTCCACTACCCCAGTTTCTCCTACACTAGAGAGAGAGTTTTACACCCCACCCCTACCCCAGTTTCTCCTACACTAGAGAGAGAGAGAGACTGTTTTACAGCCCACCCCTACCCCAGTTTCTCCTACACTAGAGAGAGAGTTTTACACCCCACCCCTACCCCAGTTTCTCCTACACTAGAGAGATCGTTTTACACCCCACCATTACCCCAGTTTCTCCTACACTAGAGAGAGAGAGATTTTTACACCCCACCACAACCCAGTTTCTCCTAAACTAGAGAGAGAGAGAGTTTTAAACCCCACCACTACCCGAGTTTCTCCTACACTAGATAGAGAGGGCGTTTTACACCGCACCACTACCCCAGTTTCTCCTACACTAGAGAGAGAGAGAGTTTTACACCGCACCACTACCCCAGTTTCCCCTACACTAGAGATAGAGAGAATTTTACACCCCACCTTTACCCCAGTTTCTCCTACACCAGAGAGAGAGAGACTTTTACACCGCACCACTACCCCAGTTTCTTCTACACTAGAGAGAGAGAGAGTTTTACACCCCACCACTACCCCAGTTTCTCCTACAATAGAGAGAGAGAGAGAGTTTTACACCCCACCACTGCCCCAGTTTCTCCTACACTAGAGAGAGAGAGAGTTTTACACCTCCACCACTACCCCATTTTCTCCTACACTAGAGAGAGAGAGAGTTTTACACCTCCACCACTACCCCATTTTCTCCTAAACTAGAGAGAGATAGAGTTTTACACCCCACCACTACCCCAGTTTCCCCTACACTAGAGAGAGAGAGAGTTTTACACCCCACCACTACCCCAGTTTCTCCTATAATAGAGAGAGAGAGAGAGTTTTACACCCCACCACTGCCCCAGTTTCTCCTACACTAGAGAGAGAGTTTTACACCCCACCACTACCCCAGTTTCTCCTACAATAGAGAGAGAGAGAGAGTTTTACACCCCACCGCTACCCCAGTTTCTCCTACACTAGAGAGAGAGTTTTGCACCCCACCACTACACCAGTTTCTCCTACACTAGAGAGAGAGTTTTACACCCCACCACTACCCCAGTTTCTCCTACAATAGAGAGAGAGAGAGAGTTTTACACCCCACCGCTACCCCAGTTTCTCCTACACTAGAGAGTGTTTTGCACCCCACCACTACCCCAGTTTCTCCTACGCTAGAGAGAGAGTTTTACACCCCACCACTACCCCAGTTTCTCCTACATCAGAGATAGAGAGAGAGTTTTACACCCCACCACTACCCTAGTTTCTCCTACTCTAGAGAGAGAGAGAGTTTTGCACCCCACCACTACCCCAGTTTCTCCAACACTAGAGAGAGAGAGAGTTTTGCACCCCACCACTACCCCAGTTTCTCCAACGCTAGAGAGAGAGAGAGTTTTGCACCCCACCACTACCCCAGTTTCTCCAACACTAGAGAGAGAGAGAGTTTTACACCCCACCCCTACCCCAGTTTCTCCTACTCTAGAGAGAGAGAGAGAGTTTTACACCCCACCCCTACCCCAGTTTCTCCTACACTAGAGAGAGAGAGAGAGTTTTACACCCCACCCCTACCCCAGTTTCTCCTACACTAGAGAGAGAGAGTTTTACACCCCTCCACTACCCCAGTTTCTCCTACACTTAAGAGAGAGAGAGAGAGTTTTACACCCCACCCCTACCCCAGTTTCTCCTACTCTAGAGAGAGAGAGAGAGTTTTACACCCCACCCCTACCTCAGTTTCTCCTACACTAGAGAGAGAGTTTTACACCCCACCCCTACCCCAGTTTCTCCTACACTAGAGAGATACTGTTTTACACCCCACCCCTACCCCAGTTTCTCCTACACTAGAGAGATCGTTTTACACACCACCATTACCCCAGTTTCTCCTACACTAGAGAGAGAGAGATTTTTACACCCCACCACAACCCAGTTTCTCCTACACTAGAGAGAGAGAGAGTTTTAAACCCCACCACTACCCCAGTTTCTCCTACACTAGAGAGAGAGGGCGTTTTACACCGCACCACTACCCCAGTTTCTCCTACACTAGAGAGAGAGAGAGTTTTACACCGCACCACTACCCCAGTTTCTCCTACACTAGAGATAGAGAGAATTTTACACCCCACCTTTACCCCAGTTTCTCCTACACTAGAGAGAGAGAGAGTTTTACACCGCACCACTACCCAGTTTCTCCTACACTAGAGAGAGAGAGAGTTTTACACCCCACCACTACCCCAGTTTCTCCTACACTAGAGAGAGAGAGAGAGTTTTACACCCCACCCCTACCCCAGTTTCTCCTACACTAGAGAGAGAGAGAGAGTTTTACACCCCTCCACTACCCCAGTTTCTCCTACACTTAAGAGAGAGAGAGAGAGTTTTACACCCCACCCCTACCCCAGTTTCTCCTACTCTAGAGAGAGAGAGAGAGTTTTACACCCCACCCCTACCCCAGTTTCTCCTACACTAGAGAGAGAGAGTTTTACACCCCTCCACTACCCCAGTTTCTCCTACACTTAAGAGAGAGAGAGAGAGTTTTACACCCCACCCCTACCCCAGTTTGTCCTACTCTAGAGAGAGAGAGAGAGAGTTTTACACCCCACCACTACCCCAGTTTCTCCTACACTAGAGAGAGAGAGACAGAGTTTTACACCCCACCACTACCCCAGTTTCTCGTACACTAGAGAGAGAGTTTTACACCCCACCCCTACCCCAGTTTCTCCTACACTAGAGAGAGAGAGAGACTGTTTTACACCCCACCCCTACCCCAGTTTCTCCTACACTAGAGAGAGAGTTTTACACCCCACCCCTACCCCAGTTTCTCCTACACTAGAGAGAGACTGTTTTACACCCCACCCCTACCCCAGTTTCTCCTACACTAGAGAGATCGTTTTACACCCCACCATTACCCCAGTTTCTCCTACACTAGAGAGAGAGAGATTTTTACACCCCACCACAACCCAGTTTCTCCTACACTAGAGAGAGAGAGAGTTTTAAACCCCACCACTACCCCAGTTTCTCCTACACTAGAGAGAGAGGTCGTTTTACACCGCACCACTACCCCAGTTTCTCCTACACTAGAGAGAGAGAGAGTTTTACACCGCACCACTACCCCAGTTTCTCCTACACTAGAGATAGAGAGAATTTTACACCCCACCTTTACCCCAGTTTCTCCTACACTAGAGAGAGAGAGAGTTTTACACCGCACCACTACCCCAGTTTCTCCTACACTAGAGAGAGAGAGAGTTTTACACCCCACCACTACCCCAGTTTCTCCTACAATAGAGAGAGAGAGAGAGTTTTACACCCCACCACTGCCCCAGTTTCTCCTACACTAGAGAGAGAGAGAGTTTTACACCTCCACCACTACCCCATTTTCTCCTACACTAGAGAGAGAGAGAGTTTTACACCTCCACCACTACCCCATTTTCTCCTAAACTAGAGAGAGGTAGAGTTTTACACCCCACCACTACCCCAGTTTCCCCTACACTAGAGAGAGAGAGAGTTTTACACCCCACCACTGCCCCAGTTTCTCCTACACTAGAGAGAGAGTTTTACACCCCACCACTACCCCAGTTTCTCCTACAATAGAGAGAGAGAGAGAGTTTTACACCCCACCGCTACCCCAGTTTCTCCTACACTAGAGAGAGAGTTTTGCACCCCACCACTACCCCAGTTTCTCCTACACTAGAGAGAGAGTTTTACACCCCACCACTACCCCAGTTTCTCCTACAATAGAGAGAGAGAGAGAGTTTTACACCCCACCGCTACCCCAGTTTCTCCTACACTAGAGAGAGAGTTTTGCACCCCACCACTACCCCAGTTTCTCCTACACTAGAGAGAGAGTTTTACACCCCACCACTACCCCAGTTTCTCCTACACCAGAGATAGAGAGAGAGTTTTACACCCCACCACTACCCCAGTTTCTCCTATACTAGAGAGAGAGAGAGTTTTACACCCCACCACTACCCCAGTTTCTCCTACAATAGAGAGAGAGAGAGAGTTTTACACCCCACCGCTACCCCAGTTTCTCCTACACTAGAGAGAGAGTTTTGCACCCCACCACTACCCCAGTTTCTCCTACACTAGAGTGAGAGTTTTACACCCCACCCCTACCCCAGTTTCTCCTACACTAGAGAGAGAGTTTTACACCCCACCATTACTTCAGTTTCTCCTACACTAGAGAGAGAGTTTTACACCCCACCACTACCCCAGTTTCTCCTACACTAGAGAGAGAGTTTTGCACCCCACCACTACCCCAGTTTCTCCTACACTAGAGAGAGAGTTTTGCACCCCACCACTACCCCAGTTTCTCCTACACTAGAGAGAGAGTTTTGCACCCCACCACTACCCCAGTTTCTCCTACACTAGAGAGAGAGTTTTACACACCACCACTACCCCAGTTTCTCCTACAATAGAGAGAGAGAGATTTACACCCCACCACTACCCCAGTTTCTCCTACACTAGAGAGAGAGTTTTGCACCCCACCACTACCCCAGTTTCTCCTACACTAGAGAGAGAGTTTTACACCCCACCACTACCCCAGTTTCTCCTACACTAGAGAGAGAGTTTTACACCCCACCATTACCCCAGTTTCTCCTACACTAGGGAGAGAGAGAGTTTTACACCCCACCACTACCCCAGTTTCTCCTACACTAGAGAGAGAGAGAGAGTTTTACACACCACCACTATCCCAGTTTCTCCTACACTAGAGAGAGAGTTTTACACCCCACCATTACCCCAGTTTCTCCTACACTAGAGAGAGAGTTTTACACGCCACCACTACCCCAGTTTCTCCTACACTAGAGAGAGAGTTTTACACCCCACCATTACCCCAGTTTCTCCTACACTAGAGAGAGAGTTTTACACCCCACCACTACCCCAGATTCTCCTGCGCCAGAGATAGAGAGAGTGTTTTACACCCCACCACTACCCCAGTTTCTCCAACACTAGAGAGAGAGAGAGTTTTGCACCCCACCACTACCCCAGTTTCTCCAACACTAGAGAGAGAGAGTGTTTTACACCCCACCACTACCCCAGTTTCTCCAACACTAGAGAGAGAGAGTTTTGCACCCCACCACTACCCCAGTTTCTCCAACACCAGAGAGAGAGAGAGTTTTACACCCACCACTACCCCAGTTTCTCCAACACTAGAGAGAGAGAGAGTTTTACACCCCTCCACTACCCCAGTTTCTCCTACACTTAAGAGAGAGAGAGAGAGTTTGACACCCCACCCCTACCCCAGTTTCTCCTACTCTAGAGAGAGAGAGAGAGTTTTACACCCCACCCCTACCCCAGTTTCTCCTACACTAGAGAGAGAGAGAGAGTTTTACACCCCACCCCTACCCCAGTTTCTCCTACACTAGAGAGAGTGAGTTTTACACCCCTCCACTACCTCAGTTTCTCCTACACTTAAGAGAGAGAGAGTTTTACACCCCACCCGTACCCCAGTTTGTCCTACTCTAGAGAGAGAGAGAGAGTTTTACACCCCACCCCTACCCCAGTTTCTCCTACACTAGAGAGAGAGAGACAGAGTTTTACACCCCTCCACTACCCCAGTTTCTCCTACACTAGAGAGAGAGTTTTACACCCCACCCCTACCCCAGTTTCTCCTACACTAGAGAGAGAGAGAGACTGTTTTACAGCCCACCCCTACCCCAGTTTCTCCTACACTAGAGAGAGAGTTTTACACCCCACCCCTACCCCAGTTTCTCCTACACTAGAGAGATCGTTTTACACCCCACCATTACCCCAGTTTCTCCTACACTAGAGAGAGAGAGATTTTTACACCCCACCACAACCCAGTTTCTCCTAAACTAGAGAGAGAGAGAGTTTTAAACCCCACCACTACCCGAGTTTCTCCTACACTAGATAGAGAGGGCGTTTTACACCGCACCACTACCCCAGTTTCTCCTACACTAGAGAGAGAGAGAGTTTTACACCGCACCACTACCCCAGTTTCCCCTACACTAGAGATAGAGAGAATTTTACACCCCACCTTTACCCCAGTTTCTCCCACACCAGAGAGAGAGAGAGTTTTACACCGCACCACTACCCCAGTTTCTTCTACACTAGAGAGAGAGAGAGTTTTACACCCCACCACTACCCCAGTTTCTCCTACAATAGAGAGAGAGAGAGAGTTTTACACCCCACCACTGCCCCAGTTTCTCCTACACTAGAGAGAGAGAGAGTTTTACACCTCCACCACTACCCCATTTTCTCCTACACTAGAGAGAGAGAGAGTTTTACACCTCCACCACTACCCCATTTTCTCCTAAACTAGAGAGAGATAGAGTTTTACACCCCACCACTACCCCAGTTTCCCCTACACTAGAGAGAGAGAGAGTTTTACACCCCACCACTACCCCAGTTTCTCCTATAATAGAGAGAGAGAGAGAGTTTTACACCCCACCACTGCCCCAGTTTCTCCTACACTAGAGAGAGAGTTTTACACCCCACCACTACCCCAGTTTCTCCTACAATAGAGAGAGAGAGAGAGTTTTACACCCCACCGCTACCCCAGTTTCTCCTACACTAGAGAGAGAGTTTTGCACCCCACCACTACACCAGTTTCTCCTACACTAGAGAGAGAGTTTTACACCCCACCACTACCCCAGTTTCTCCTACAATAGAGAGAGAGAGAGAGTTTTACACCCCACCGCTACCCCAGTTTCTCCTACACTAGAGAGTGTTTTGCACCCCACCACTACCCCAGTTTCTCCTACGCTAGAGAGAGAGTTTTACACCCCACCACTACCCCAGTTTCTCCTACATCAGAGATAGAGAGAGAGTTTTACACCCCACCACTACCCCAGTTTCTCCTACTCTAGAGAGAGAGAGAGTTTTGCACCCCACCACTACCCCAGTTTCTCCAACACTAGAGAGAGAGAGAGTTTTGCACCCCACCACTACCCCAGTTTCTCCAACGCTAGAGAGAGAGAGAGTTTTGCACCCCACCACTACCCCAGTTTCTCCAACACTAGAGAGAGAGAGAGTTTTACACCCCACCCCTACCCCAGTTTCTCCTACTCTAGAGAGAGAGAGAGAGTTTTACACCCCACCCCTACCCCAGTTTCTCCTACACTAGAGAGAGAGAGAGAGTTTTACACCCCACCCCTACCCCAGTTTCTCCTACACTAGAGAGAGAGAGTTTTACACCCCTCCACTACCCCAGTTTCTCCTACACTTAAGAGAGAGAGAGAGAGTTTTACACCCCACCCCTACCCCAGTTTCTCCTACTCTAGAGAGAGAGAGAGAGTTTTACACCCCACCCCTACCTCAGTTTCTCCTACACTAGAGAGAGAGTTTTACACCCCACCCCTACCCCAGTTTCTCCTACACTAGAGAGATACTGTTTTACACCCCACCCCTACCCCAGTTTCTCCTACACTAGAGAGATCGTTTTACACACCACCATTACCCCAGTTTCTCCTACACTAGAGAGAGAGAGATTTTTACACCCCACCACAACCCAGTTTCTCCTACACTAGAGAGAGAGAGAGTTTTAAACCCCACCACTACCCCAGTTTCTCCTACACTAGAGAGAGAGGGCGTTTTACACCGCACCACTACCCCAGTTTCTCCTACACTAGAGAGAGAGAGAGTTTTACACCGCACCACTACCCCAGTTTCTCCTACACTAGAGATAGAGAGAATTTTACACCCCACCTTTACCCCAGTTTCTCCTACACTAGAGAGAGAGAGAGTTTTACACCGCACCACTACCCAGTTTCTCCTACACTAGAGAGAGAGAGAGTTTTACACCCCACCACTACCCCAGTTTCTCCTACACTAGAGAGAGAGAGAGAGTTTTACACCCCACCCCTACCCCAGTTTCTCCTACACTAGAGAGAGAGAGAGAGTTTTACACCCCTCCACTACCCCAGTTTCTCCTACACTTAAGAGAGAGAGAGAGAGTTTTACACCCCACCCCTACCCCAGTTTCTCCTACTCTAGAGAGAGAGAGAGAGTTTTACACCCCACCCCTACCCCAGTTTCTCCTACACTAGAGAGAGAGAGTTTTACACCCCTCCACTACCCCAGTTTCTCCTACACTTAAGAGAGAGAGAGAGAGTTTTACACCCCACCCCTACCCCAGTTTGTCCTACTCTAGAGAGAGAGAGAGAGAGTTTTACACCCCACCACTACCCCAGTTTCTCCTACACTAGAGAGAGAGAGACAGAGTTTTACACCCCACCACTACCCCAGTTTCTCCTACACTAGAGAGAGAGTTTTACACCCCACCCCTACCCCAGTTTCTCCTACACTAGAGAGAGAGAGAGACTGTTTTACACCCCACCCCTACCTCAGTTTCTCCTACACTAGAGAGAGAGTTTTACACCCCACCCCTACCCCAGTTTCTCCTACACTAGAGAGAGACTGTTTTACACCCCACCCCTACCCCAGTTTCTCCTACACTAGAGAGATCGTTTTACACCCCACCATTACCCCAGTTTCTCCTACACTAGAGAGAGAGAGATTTTTACACCCCACCACAACCCAGTTTCTCCTACACTAGAGAGAGAGAGAGTTTTAAACCCCACCACTACCCCAGTTTCTCCTACACTAGAGAGAGAGGGCGTTTTACACCGCACCACTACCCCAGTTTCTCCTACACTAGAGAGAGAGAGAGTTTTACACCGCACCACTACCCCAGTTTCTCCTACACTAGAGATAGAGAGAACTTTACACCCCACCTTTACCCCAGTTTCTCCTACACTAGAGAGAGAGAGAGTTTTACACCGCACCACTACCCCAGTTTCTCCTACACTAGAGAGAGAGAGAGTTTTACACCCCACCACTACCCCAGTTTCTCCTACAATAGAGAGAGAGAGAGAGTTTTACACCCCACCACTGCCCCAGTTTCTCCTACACTAGAGAGAGAGAGAGTTTTACACGTCCACCACTACCCCATTTTCTCCTACACTAGAGAGAGAGAGAGTTTTACACCTCCACCACTACCCCATTTTCTCCTAAACTAGAGAGAGATAGAGTTTTACACCCCACCACTACCCCAGTTTCCCCTACACTAGAGAGAGAGAGAGTTTTACACCCCACCACTACCCCAGTTTCTCCTATAATAGAGAGAGAGAGAGAGTTTTACACCCCACCACTGCCCCAGTTTCTCCTACACTAGAGAGAGAGTTTTACACCCCACCACTACCCCAGTTTCTCCTACAATAGAGAGAGAGAGAGAGAGAGTTTTACACCCCACCGCTACCCCAGTTTCTCCTACACTAGAGAGAGAGTTTTGCACCCCACCACTACCCCAGTTTCTCCTACACTAGAGAGAGAGTTTTACACCCCACCACTACCCCAGTTTCTCCTACACCAGAGATAGAGAGAGAGTTTTACACCCCACCACTACCCCAGTTTCTCCTATACTAGAGAGAGAGAGAGTTTTACACCCCACCACTACCCCAGTTTCTCCTACAATAGAGAGAGAGAGAGAGTTTTACACCCCACCGCTACCCCAGTTTCTCCTACACTAGAGAGAGAGTTTTATACCCCACCATTACCTCAGTTTCTCCTACACTAGAGAGAGAGTTTTACACCCCACCACTACCTCAGTTTCTCCTACACTAGAGAGAGAGTTTTGCACCCCACCACTACCCCAGTTTCTCCTACACTAGAGAGAGAGTTTTGCACCCCACCACTACCCCAGTTTCTCCTACACTAGAGAGAGAGTTTTGCACCCCACCACTACCCCAGTTTCTCCTACACTAGAGAGAGAGTTTTACACACCACCACTACCCCAGTTTCTCCTACAATAGAGAGAGAGAGAGAGTTTTACACCCCACCACTACCCCAGTTTCTCCTACACTAGAGAGAGAGTTTTGCACCCCACCACTACCCCAGTTTCTCCTACACGAGAGAGAGAGTTTTACACCCCACCATTACCCCAGTTTCTCCTACACTAGGGAGAGAGAGAGTTTTACACCCCACCACTACCCCAGTTTCTCCTACACTAGAGAGAGAGAGAGAGTTTTACACACCACCACTACCGCAGTTTCTCCTACACTAGAGAGAGAGTTTTACACCCCACGATTACCCCAGTTTCTCCTACACTAGAGAGAGTGTTTTACACGCCACCACTACCCCAGTTTCTCCTACACTAGAGAGAGAGTTTTACACCCCACCATTACCCCAGTTTCTCCTACACTAGAGAGAGAGTTTTACACCCCACCACTACCCCAGATTATCCTGCACCAGAGATAGAGAGAGTGTTTTACACCCCACCACTACCCCAGTTTCTCCAACACTAGAGAGAGAGAGAGTTTTGCACCCCACCACTACCCCAGTTTCTCCAACACTAGAGAGAGAGTTTTGCACCCCACCACTACCCCAGTTTCTCCAACACTAGAGAGAGAGAGAGTTTTACACCCCTCCACTACCACAGTTTCTCCTACACTTAAGAGAGAGAGAGAGAGAGTTTGACACCCCACCCCTACCCCAGTTTCTCCTACTCTAGAGAGAGAGAGAGAGAGTTTTACACCCCACCCCTACCCCAGTTTCTCCTACACTAGAGAGAGAGAGAGAGTTTTACACCCCACCCCTACCCCAGTTTCTCCTACACTAGAGAGAGAGAGTTTTACACCCCTCCACTACCTCAGTTTCTCCTACACTTAAGAGAGAGAGAGAGAGTTTTACACCCCACCCGTACCCCAGTTTGTCCTACTCTAGAGAGAGAGAGAGAGAGTTTTACACCCCACCCCTACTCCAGTTTCTCCTACACTAGAGAGAGAGAGATAGAGTTTTACACCCCACCACTACCCCAGTTTCTCCTACACTAGAGAGAGAGTTTTACACCCCACCCCTACCCCAGTTTCTCCTACACTAGAGAGAGAGAGAGACTGTTTTACACCCCACCCCTACCCCAGTTTCTCCTACACTAGAGAGAGAGTTTTACACCCCACCCCTACCCCAGTTTCTCCTACACTAGAGAGATCGTTTTACACCCCACCATTACCCCAGTTTCTCCTACACTAGAGAGAGAGAGATTTTTACACCCCACCACAACCCAGTTTCTCCTACACTAGAGAGAGAGAGAGTTTTAAACCCCACCACTACCCGAGTTTCTCCTACACTAGAGAGAGAGGGCGTTTTACACCGCACCACTACCCCAGTTTCTCCTACACTAGAGAGAGAGAGAGTTTTACACCGCACCACTACCCCAGTTTCCCCTACACTAGAGATAGAGAGAATTTTACACCCCACCTTTACCCCAGTTTCTCCTACACCAGAGAGAGAGAGAGTTTTACACCGCACCACTACCCCAGTTTCTCCTACACTAGAGAGAGAGAGAGTTTTACACCCCACGACTACCCCAGTTTCTCCTACACTAGAGAGAGAGAGAGTTTTACACCTCCACCACAACCCCATTTTCTCCTACACTAGAGAGAGAGAGAGTTTTACACCTCCACCACTACCCCATTTTCTCCTAAACTAGAGAGAGATAGAGTTTTACACCCCACCACTACCCCAGTTTCCCCTACACTAGAGAGAGAGAGAGTTTTACACCCCACCACTACCCCAGTTTCTCCTATAATAGAGAGAGAGAGAGAGTTTTACACCCCACCACTGCCCCAGTTTCTCCTACACTAGAGAGAGAGTTTTACACCCCACCACTACCCCAGTTTCTCCTACAATAGAGAGAGAGAGAGAGTTTTACACCCCACCGCTACCCCAGTTTCTCCTACACTAGAGAGAGAGTTTTGCACCCCACCACTACACCAGTTTCTCCTACACTAGAGAGAGAGTTTTACACCCCACCACTACCCCAGTTTCTCCTACAATAGAGAGAGAGAGAGAGTTTTACACCCCACCGCTACCCCAGTTTCTCCTACACTAGAGAGAGAGTTTTGCACCCCACCACTACCCCAGTTTCTCCTACACTAGAGAGAGAGTTTTACACCCCACCACTACCCCAGTTTCTCCTACACCAGAGATAGAGAGCGAGTTTTACACCCCACCACTACCCCAGTTTCTCCTACTCTAGAGAGAGAGAGAGTTTTGCACCCCGCCACTACCCCAGTTTCTCCAACACTAGAGAGAGAGAGTGTTTTACACCCCACCACTACCCCAGTTTCTCCAACACTAGAGAGAGAGAGAGTTTTGCACCCCACCCCTACCCCAGTTTCTCCAACACTAGAGAGAGAGAGAGTTTTGCACCCCACCACTACCCCAGTTTCTCCAACACTAGAGAGAGAGAGAGTTTTACACCCCACCCCTACCCCAGTTTCTCCTACTCTAGAGAGAGAGAGAGAGTTTTACACCCCACCCCTACCCCAGTTTCTCCTACACTAGAGAGAGAGAGAGAGTTTTACACCCCACCCCTACCCCAGTTTCTCCTACACTAGAGAGAGAGAGAGTTTTACACCCCTCCACTACCCCAGTTTCTCCTACACTTAAGAGAGAGAGAGAGAGTTTTACACCCCACCCCTACCCCAGTTTCTCCTACTCTAGAGAGAGAGAGAGAGTTTTACACCCCACCCCTACCTCAGTTTCTCCTACACTAGAGAGAGAGTTTTACACCCCACCCCTACCCCAGTTTCTCCTACACTAGAGAGATACTGTTTTACACCCCACCCCTACCCCAGTTTCTCCTACACTAGAGAGAGAGAGAGTTTTGCACCCCACCACTACCCCAGTTTCTCCTACACTTAAGAGAGAGAGAGAGAGTTTTACACCCCACCCCTACCCCAGTTTCTCCTACTCTAGAGAGAGAGAGAGAGTTTTACACCCCACCCCTACCTCAGTTTCTCCTACACTAGAGAGAGAGTTTTACACCCCACCCCTACCCCAGTTTCTACACTAGAGAGATACTGTTTTACACCCCACCCCTACCCCAGTTTCTCCTACACTAGAGAGATCGTTTTACACCCCACCATTACCCCAGTTTCTCCTACACTAGAGAGAGAGAGATTTTTACACCCCACCACAACCCAGTTTCTCCTACACTAGAGAGAGAGAGAGTTTTAAACCCCACCACTACCCCAGTTTCTCCTACACTAGAGAGAGAGGGCGTTTTACACCGCACCACTACCCCAGTTTCTCCTACACTAGAGAGAGAGAGAGTTTTACACCGCACCACTAACCCAGTTTCTCCAACACTAGAGATAGAGAGAATTTTACACCCCACCTTTACCCCAGTTTCTCCTACACTAGAGAGAGAGAGAGTTTTACACCGCACCACTACCCAGTTTCTCCTACACTAGAGAGAGAGAGAGTTTTACACCCCACCACTACCCCAGTTTCTCCTACACTAGAGAGAGAGAGAGAGTTTTACACCCCACCCCTACCCCAGTTTCTCCTACACTAGAGAGAGAGAGAGAGTTTTACACCCCTCCACTACCCCAGTTTCTCCTACACTTAAGAGAGAGAGAGAGAGTTTTACACCCCACCCCTACCCCAGTTTCTCCTACTCTAGAGAGAGAGAGAGAGTTTTACACCCCACCCCTACCCCAGTTTCTCCTACACTAGAGAGAGAGAGAGAGTTTTACACCCCACCCCTACCCCAGTTTCTCCTACACTAGAGAGAGAGAGTTTTACACCCCTCCACTACCCCAGTTTCTCCTACACTTAAGAGAGAGAGAGAGAGTTTTACACCCCACCCCTACCCCAGTTTGTCCTACTCTAGAGAGAGAGAGAGAGTTTTACACCCCACCCCTACCCCAGTTTCTCCTACACTAGAGAGAGAGAGACAGAGTTTTACACCCCACCACTACCCCAGTTTCTCCTACACTAGAGAGAGAGATTTACACCCCACCCCTACCCCAGTTTCTCCTACACTAGAGAGAGAGAGAGACTGTTTTACACCCCACCCCTACCCCAGTTTCTCCTACACTAGAGAGAGAGTTTTACACCCCACCCCTACCCCAGTTTCTCCTACACTAGAGAGAGACTGTTTTACACCCCACCCCTACCCCAGTTTCTCCTACACTAGAGAGAGAGTTTTGCACCCCACCATTACCCCAGTTTCTCCTACACTAGAGAGAGAGAGATTTTTACACCCCACCACAACCCAGTTTCTCCTACACTAGAGAGAGAGAGAGTTTTAAACCCCACCACTACCCCAGTTTCTCCTACACTAGAGAGAGAGGGCGTTTTACACCGCACCACTACCCCAGTTTCTCCTACACTAGAGAGAGAGAGAGTTTTACACCGCACCACTACCCCAGTTTCTCCTACACTATAGATAGAGAGAATTTTACACCCCACCTTTACCCCAGTTTCTCCTACACTAGAGAGAGAGAGAGTTTTACACCGCACCACTACCCCAGTTTCTCCTACACTAGAGAGAGAGAGAGTTTTACACCCCACCACTACACCAGTTTCTCCTACAATAGAGAGAGAGAGAGAGTTTTACACCCCACCACTGCCCCAGTTTCTCCTACACTAGAGAGAGAGAGAGTTTTACACCTCCACCACTACCCCATTTTCTCCTACACTAGAGAGAGAGAGAGTTTTACACCTCCACCACTACCCCATTTTCTCCTAAACTAGAGAGAGATAGAGTTTTACACCCCACCACTACCCCAGTTTCCCCTACACTAGAGAGAGAGAGAGTTTTACACCCCACCACTACCCCAGTTTCTCCTATAATAGAGAGAGAGAGAGAGTTTTACACCCCACCACTGCCCCAGTTTCTCCTACACTAGAGAGAGAGTTTTACACCCCACCACTACCCCAGTTTCTCCTACAATAGAGAGAGAGAGAGAGTTTTACACCCCACCGCTACCCCAGTTTCTCCTACACTAGAGAGAGAGTTTTGCACCGCACCACTACACCAGTTTCTCCTACACTAGAGAGAGAGTTTTACACCCCACCACTACCCCAGTTTCTCCTACAATAGAGAGAGAGAGAGAGTTTTACACCCCACCGCTACCCCAGTTTCTCCTACACTAGAGAGAGAGTTTTGCACCCCACCACTACCCCAGTTTCTCCTACACTAGAGAGAGAGTTTTACACCCCACCACTACCCCAGTTTCTCCTACACCAGAGATAGAGAGAGAGTTTTACACCCCACCACTACCCCAGTTTCTCCTACACTAGAGAGAGAGAGAGTTTTACACCCCACCACTACCCCAGTTTCTCCTACAATAGAGAGAGAGAGAGAGTTTTACACCCCACCGCTACCCCAGTTTCTCCTACACTAGAGAGAGAGTTTTGCACCCCACCACTACCCCAGTTTCTCCTACACTAGAGAGAGAGTTTTACACCCCACCACTACCCCAGTTTCTCCTACACTAGAGAGAGAGTTTTACACCCCACCATTACCCCAGTTTCTCCTACACTAGAGAGAGAGTTTTACACCCCACCACTACCCCAGTTTCTCCTACACTAGAGAGAGAGTTTTGCACCCCACCACTACCCCAGTTTCTCCTACACTAGAGAGAGAGTTTTGCACCCCACCACTACCCCAGTTTCTCCTACACTAGAGAGAGAGTTTTGCACCCCACCACTACCCCAGTTTCTCCTACACTAGAGAGAGAGTTTTACACCCCACCACTACACCAGTTTCTCCTACAATAGAGAGAGAGAGAGAGTTTTACACCCCACCACTACCCCAGTTTCTCCTACACTAGAGAGAGAGTTTTGCACCCCACCACTACCCCAGTTTCTCCTACACTAGAGAGAGAGTTTTACACCCCACCACTACCCCAGTTTCTCCTACACTAGAGAGAGAGTTTTACACCCCACCATTACCCCAGTTTCTCCTACACTAGAGAGAGAGAGAGTTTTACACCCCACCACTACCCCAGTTTCTCCTACACTAGAGAGAGAGAGAGAGTTTTACACCCCACCACTACCCCAGTTTCTCCTACACTAGAGAGAGAGTTTTACACCCCACCATTACCCCTGTTTCTCCTACACTAGAGAGAGGGTTTTACACCCCACCATTACCGCAGTTTCTCCTACACTAGAGAGAGAGTTTTACACCCCACCACTACCCCAGTTTCTCCTGCACCAGAGATAGAGAGAGTGTTTTACACCCCACCACTACCCCAGTTTCTCCAACACTAGAGAGAGAGAGAGTTTTGCACCCCACCACTACCCCAGTTTCTCCAACACTAGAGAGAGAGAGTGTTTTACACCCCACCACTACCCCAGTTTCTCCAACACTAGAGAGAGAGAGAGTTTTGCACCCCACCACTACCCCAGTTTCTCCAACACTAGAGAGAGAGAGAGTTTTGCACCCCACCACTACCCCAGTTTCTCCAACACTAGAGAGAGAGAGAGTTTTTAACCCCACCACTACCCCAGTTTCTCATACACTAGAGACAGAGAGAGTTTTACACCCCACCACTACCCCAGTTTCTCATACACTAGAGAGAGAGAGAGAGAGAGTTTTACACCCCACCACTACCCCAGTTTCTCATACACTAGAGACAGAGAGAGTTTTACACCCCACCACTACCCCAGTTTCTCATACACTAGAGAGAGAGAGAGAGTTTTACACCCCACCACTACCCCAGTTTCTCCTACACTAGAGAGAGAGAGAATTTTACACCCCACCACTACCCCAGTTTCTCCTACACTAGAGAGAGAGAGCTTTACACACCACCACTACCCAAGTTTCTCCTACACTAGAGAGAGAGTTTTACACACCACCACTACCCCAGTTTCTCCTACACTAGAGAGAGAGTTTTACACCCCACCACTACCCAAGTTTCTCCTACACTAGAGAGAGGCAGCGTTTTACACCCCACCACTACCCCCAGTTTCTCCTAAAATAGAGAGAGAGAGAGAGAGTTTTACACCCCACCACTACTCCAGTTTCTCCTACACTAGAGAGAGAGTTTTACACCCAACCACTACCCCAGTTTCTCCTACACTAGAGAGAGAGAGAGTTTTACACCCCACCACTACCCCAGCTTCTCCTACACTAGAGAGAGAGTGAGTTTTACACCCCACCACTACCCCAGTTTCTCCTACATTACAGAGAGAGAGAGAGTTTTACACCCCACCACTACCCCAGTTTCTCCTACACTAGAGAGAGAGTTTTACACCCCACCGCGATCCCAGTTTCTCCTACACTAGAGAGAGAGTTTTGCACCCCACCACTACCCCAGTTTCTCCTACACTAGAGAGAGAGTTTTACACCCCACCATTACCCCTGTTTCTCCTACACTAGAGAGAGAGTTTTACACCCCACCATTACCCCAGTTTCTCCTACACTAGAGAGAGAGTTTTACACCCCACCACTACCCCAGTTTCTCCTACACTAGAGAGAGAGTTTTGCACCCGACCACTACCCCAGTTTCTCCTACACTAGAGAGAGAGTTTTGCACCCCACCACTACCCCAGTTTCTCCTACACTAGAGAGAGAGTTTTGCACCCCACCACTACCCCAGTTTCTCCTACACTAGAGAGAGAGTTTTACACCCCACCACTACCCCAGTTTCTCCTACAATAGAGAGAGAGAGAGAGTTTTACACCCCACCACTACCCCAGTTTCTCCTACACTAGAGAGAGAGTTTTGCACCCCACCACTACCCCAGTTTCTCCTACACTAGAGAGAGAGTTTTACACCCCACCACTACCCCAGTTTCTCCTACACTAGAGAGAGAGTTTTACACCCCACCATTACCCCAGTTTCTCCTACACTAGAGAGAGAGTTTTACACCCCACCACTACCCCAGTTTCTCCTGCACCAGAGATAGAGAGAGTGTTTTACACCCCACCACTACCCCAGTTTCTCCAACACTAGAGACAGAGAGAGTTTTGCACCCCACCACTACCCCAGTTTCTCCAACACTAGAGAGAGAGAGTGTTTTACACCCCACCACTACCCCAGTTACTCCAACACTAGAGAGAGAGAGAGTTTTTAACCCCACCACTACCCCAGTTTCTCATACACTAGAGACAGAGAGAGTTTTACACCCCACCACTACCCCAGTTTCTCATACACTATAGAGAGAGAGAGAGTTTTACACCCCACCACTACCCCAGTTTCTCATACACTAGAGACAGAGAGAGTTTTACACCCCACCACTACCCCAGTTTCTCATACACTAGAGAGAGAGAGAGAGTTTTACACCCCACCACTACCCCAGTTTCTCATGCACTAGAGAGAGAGAGAGAGTCTTACACCCCACCACTACGCCAGTTTCTCCTACACTAGAGAGAGAGAGAGTTTTACACCCCACCACTACCCCAGTTTCTCCTACACTAGAGAGAGAGTTTAACACCCCACCACTACCCAAGTTTCTCCTACACTAGAGAGAGGCAGCGTTTTACACCCCACCACTACCCTAGTTTCTCCTACACTAGAGAGAGAGAGTTTTACACCCAACCACTACCCCAGTTTCTCCTACACCAGAGAGAGAGTTTTGCACCCCACCACTACTCCAGTTTCTCCTACACTAGAGAGAGGCAACGTTTTACACCCCACCACTACCCCAGTTTCTCCTAAAATAGAGAGAGAGAGAGAGTTTTACACCCCACCACTACTCCAGTTTCTCCTACACTAGAGAGAGAGTTTTACACCCAACCACTACCCCAGTTTCTCCTACACTAGAGAGAGAGTGAGTTTTACACCCCACCACTACCCCAGTTTCTCCTACACTAGAGAGAGAGAGAGCTTTACACCCCACCACTACCCCAGCTTCTCCTACACTGGAGAGAGAGTTTTGCACCCCACCACTACCCCATTTTCTCCTAATCTAGAGAAAGAGAGAGGTTTACACCCAACCACTACCCCAGTTTCTCCTACACTATAGAGAGAGAGAGTTTTACACACCACCACTACCCCAGTTTCTCCTACATTAGAGAGAGAGAGAGAGTTTTACACCCCACCACTACCCCAGTTTCTCCTACAGTAGAGAGAGAGTTTTACACCCCACCGCTACCCCAGTTTCTCCTACACTAGAGAGAGAGTTTTGCACCCCACCACTACCCCAGTTTCTCCTACACTAGAGAGAGAGTTTTACACCCCACCATTACCCCTGTTTCTCCTACACTAGAGAGAGAGTTTTACACCCCACCATTACCCCAGTTTCTCCTACACTAGAGAGAGAGTTTTACACCCCACCACTACCCCAGTTTCTCCTACACTAGAGAGAGAGTTTTGCACCCGACCACTACCCCAGTTTCTCCTACACTAGAGAGAGAGTTTTGCACCCCACCACTACCCCAGTTTCTCCTACACTAGAGAGAGAGTTTTGCACCCCACCACTACCCCAGTTTCTCCTACACTAGAGAGAGAGTTTTACACCCCACCCCTACCCCAGTTTCTCCTACAATAGAGAGAGAGAGAGAGTTTTACACCCCACCACTACCCCAGTTTCTCCTACACTAGAGAGAGAGTTTTGCACCCCACCACTACCCCAGTTTCTCCTACACTAGAGAGAGAGTTTTACACCCCACCATTACCCCAGTTTCTCCTACACTAGAGAGAGAGTTTTACACCCCACCACTACCCCAGTTTCTCCTGCACCAGAGATAGAGAGAGTGTTTTACACCCCACCACTACCCCAGTTTCTCCAACACTAGAGAGAGAGAGAGTTTTGCACCCCACCACTACCCCAGTTTCTCCAACACTAGAGAGAGAGAGTGTTTTACACCCCACCACTACCCCAGTTACTCCAACACTAGATAGAGAGAGAGTTTTGCACCCCACCACTCCCCCAGTTTCTCCAACACTAGAGAGAGAGAGAGAGTTTTGCACCCCACCACTACCCCAGTTTCTCCAACACTAGAGAGAGAGAGAGTTTTTAACCCCACCACTACCCCAGTTTCTCATACACTAGAGAGAGACAGAGAGTTTTACACCCCACCACTACCCCAGTTTCTCATACACTATAGAGAGAGAGAGAGTTTTACACCCCACCACTACCCCAGTTTCTCATACACTATAGAGAGAGAGAGAGTTTTACACCCCACCACTACCCCAGTTTCTCATACACTATAGAGAGAGAGAGAGTTTTACACCCCACCACTACCCCAGTTTCTCATACACTATAGAGAGAGAGAGAGTTTTACACCCCACCACTACCCCAGTTTCTCATACACTATAGAGAGAGAGAGAGTTTTACACCCCACCACTACCCCAGTTTCTCATACACTATAGAGACAGAGAGAGTTTTACACCCCACCACTACCCCAGTTTCTCATACACTATAGAGACAGAGAGAGTTTTACACCCCACCACTACCCCAGTTTCTCATACACTATAGAGAGAGAGAGAGTTTTACACCCCACCACTACCCCAGTTTCTCATACACTAGAGACAGAGAGAGTTTTACACCCCACCACTACCCCAGTTTCTCATACACTAGAGAGAGAGAGAGAGTTTTACACCCCACCACTACCCCAGTTTCTCATGCACTAGAGAGAGAGAGAGAGTCTTACACCCCACCACTACGCCAGTTTCTCCTACACTAGAGAGAGAGAGAGTTTTACACCCCACCACTACCCCAGTTTCTCCTACACTAGAGAGAGAGTTTAACACCCCACCACTACCCAAGTTTCTCCTACACTAGAGAGAGGCAGCGTTTTACACCCCACCACTACCCTAGTTTCTCCTACACTAGAGAGAGAGAGTTTTACACCCAACCACTACCACAGTTTCTCCTACACCAGAGAGAGAGTTTTGCACCCCACCACTACTCCAGTTTCTCCTACACTAGAGAGAGGCAACGTTTTACACCCCACCACTACCCCAGTTTCTCCTAAAATAGAGAGAGAGAGAGAGCTTTACACCCCACCACTACCCCAGCTTCTCCTACACTAGAGAGAGAGTGAGTTTTACACCCCACCACTACCCCAGTTTCTCCTACATTACAGAGAGAGAGAGAGTTTTACACCCCACCACTACCCCAGTTTCTCATACACTGGAGAGAGAGTTTTGCACCCCACCACTACCCCATTTTCTCCTAATCTAGAGAGAGAGAGAGGTTTACACCCAACCACTACCCCAGTTTCTCCTACACTAGAGAGAGAGAGAGTTTTACACCCCACCACTACCCCAGTTTCTCCTACACTAGAGAGAGAGTTTTACACCCCACCACTACCCCAGTCTCTCCTACACTAGAGACAGAGAGAGAGAGTTTTACACCCCACCACTACCCCAGTTTCTCCTACACTAGAGATAGAGTTTTACACCCCCACCACTACCCCATTTTCTCCTACGCTAGAGAGAGAGAGAGTTTTACACCCCACCACTACCCCAGTTTCTCCTACACTAGAGAGAGAGTTTTACACCCCACCACTACCCCAGTCTCTCCTACACTAGAGACAGAGAGAGAGAGTTTTACACCCCACCACTACCCCAGTTTCTCCTACATTAGAGATAGAGTTTTACACCCCACCACTACCCCAGTTCTCCTACACTAGAGAGAGAGTTTTACACCGCACCACTACCCCAGTTTCTCCTACACTAGAGAGAGAGAGAGTTTTACACACAACCACTACCCCAGGTTCTCCTACACTAGAGAGAGAGAGTTTTACACCCCACCACTACCCCAGTTTCTCCTACACTAGAGAGACATAGACAGTTTTACACCCCACCACTGCCGCTGTTTCTCCTACAATAGAGAGAGAGAGTTTTACACCCCACCACTACCCCAGTTTCTCCTACACTAGAGACAGAGAGAGTTTTACACCCCACCACTACCCCAGTTTCTCCTACGCTAGTGAGAGAGTTTTACACCCCACCACTACCCCAGTTTCTCCTACACTAGAGAGAGAGAGAGAGTTTTACACCCCACCACTACCCAGTTTCTCCTACGCTAGAGAGAGAGTTTTACACCCCACCACTACCCCAGTTTCTCCTACACTAGTGAGAGAGAGAGAGTTTTACACCCCACCACTACCGCAGTTTCTCCTACACTAGAGAGAGAATTTTACACACCACCACTGCCGCAGTTTCTCCTACATTAGAGAGAGTGAGTTTTACACCCCACCACTACCCCAGTTTCTCCTACACTAGAGAGTGAGAGAGAGTTTTACACCCCACCACTACCCCAGTTTCTCCTACACTAGAGAGAGAGAGAGAGTTTTACACCCCACCACTACCCCAGTTTCTCCTACACTAGAGAGAGAGAGAGAGTTTTACACCCCACCACTACCCCAGTTTCTCCTACGCTAGAGAGAGAGTTTTACACCCCACCACTACCCCAGTTTCTCCTACACTAGAGAGAGAGAGAGAGAGTTTTACACCCCACCACTACCGCAGTTTCTCCTACACTAGAGAGAGAGTTTTACACACCACCACTGCCGCAGTTTCTCCTACACTAGAGAGAGAGAGTTTTACACCCCACCACTACCCCAGTTTCTCCTACACTAGAGAGAGAGAGAGAGTTTTACACCCCACCATTACCCCAGTTTCTCCTACACTAGAGAGAGAGAGAGAGTTTTACACCCCACCACTACCCCAGTTTCTCCAACACTAGAGAGAGAGAGAGTTTTTAACCCCACCACTACCCCAGTTTCTCATACACTAGAGACAGAGAGAGTTTTACACCCCACCACTACCCCAGTTTCTCATACACTATAGAGAGAGAGAGAGTTTTACACCCCACCACTACCCCAGTTTCTCATACACTAGAGACAGAGAGAGTTTTAGACCCCACCACTACCCCAGTTTCTCATACACTAGAGAGAGAGAGAGAGTTTTACACCCCACCACTACCCCAGTTTCTCATACACTAGAGAGAGAGAGAGAGTTTTACACCCCACCACTACCCCAGTTTCTCCTACACTAGAGAGAGAGAGAGTTTTACACCCCACCACTACCCCAGTTTCTCCTACACTAGAGAGAGAGTTTTACACCCCACCACTACCCTAGTTTCTCCTACACTAGAGAGAGAGAGTTTTACACCCAACCACTACCCTAGTTTCTCATACACTAGAGAGAGAGAGAGAGTTTTACACCCCACCACTACCCCAGTTTCTCCTACACTAGAGAGAGAGAGAATTTTACACCCCACCACTACCCCAGTTTCTCCTACACTAGAGAGAGAGAGCTTTACACACCACCACTACCCAAGTTTCTCCTACACTAGAGAGAGAGTTTTACACACCACCACTACCCCAGTTTCTCCTACACTAGAGAGAGAGTTTTACACCCCACCACTACCCAAGTTTCTCCTACACTAGAGAGAGGCAGCGTTTTACACCCCACCACTACCCCCAGTTTCTCCTACAATAGAGAGAGAGAGAGAGAGTTTTACACCCCACCACTACTCCAGTTTCTCCTACACTAGAGAGAGAGTTTTACACCCAACCACTACCCCAGTTTCTCCTACACTAGAGAGAGAGAGAGTTTTACACCCCACCACTACCCCAGCTTCTCCTACACTAGAGAGAGAGTGAGTTTTACACCCCACCACTACCCCAGTTTCTCCTACATTACAGAGAGAGAGAGAGTTTTACACCCCACCACTACCCCAGTTTCTCCTACACTAGAGAGAGAGTTTTACACCCCACCGCTACCCCAGTTTCTCCTACACTAGAGAGAGAGTTTTGCACCCCACCACTACCCCAGTTTCTCCTACACTAGAGAGAGAGTTTTAAACCCCACCATTACCCCTGTTTCTCCTACACTAGAGAGAGAGTTTTACACCCCACCATTACCCCAGTTTCTCCTACACTAGAGAGAGAGTTTTACACCCCACCACTACCCCACTTTCTCCTACACTAGAGAGAGAGTTTTGCACCCGACCACTACCCCAGTTTCTCCTACACTAGAGAGAGAGTTTTGCACCCCACCACTACCCCAGTTTCTCCTACACTAGAGAGAGAGAGTTTTGCACCCCACCACTACCCCAGTTTCTCCTACACTAGAGAGAGAGTTTTACACCCCACCACTACCCTAGTTTCTCCTACAATAGAGAGAGAGAGAGAGTTTTTAACCCAACCACTACCCCAGTTTCTCCTACACTAGAGAGAGAGTTTTGCACCCCACCACTACCCCAGTTTCTCCTACACTAGAGAGAGAGTTTTACACCCCACCACTACCCCAGTTTCTCCTACACTAGAGAGAGAGTTTTACACCCCACCATTACCCCAGTTTCTCCTACACTAGAGAGAGAGTTTTACACCCCACCACTACCCCATTTTCTCCTGCACCAGAGATAGAGAGAGTGTTTTACACCCCACCACTACCCCAGTTTCTCCAACACTAGAGAGAGAGAGAGTTTTGCACCCCACCACTACCCCAGTTTCTCCAACACTAGAGAGAGAGAGTGTTTTACACCCCACCACTACCCCAGTTTCTCCAACACTAGAGAGAGAGAGAGTTTTGCACCCCACCACTACCCCAGTTTCTCCAACACTAGAGAGAGAGAGAGTTTTGCACCCCACCACTACCCCAGTTTCTCCAACACTAGAGAGAGAGAGAGTTTTTAACCCCACCACTACCCCAGTTTCTCATACACTAGAGAGAGAGAGAGAGTTTTACACCCCACCACTACCCCAGTTTCTCATACACTAGAGACAGAGAGAGTTTTACACCCCACCACTACCCCAGTTTCTCATACACTATAGAGAGAGAGAGAGTTTTACACCCCACCACTACCCCAGTTTCTCCAACACTAGAGACAGAGAGAGTTTTACACCCCACCACTACCCCAGTTTCTCATACACTATAGAGAGAGAGAGAGTTTTACACCCCACCACTACCCCAGTTTCTCATACACTAGAGACAGAGAGAGTTTTACACCCCACCACTACCCCAGTTTCTCATACACTAAAGAGAGAGAGAGAGTTTTACACCCCACCACTACCCCAGTTTCTCATGCACTAGAGAGAGAGAGAGAGTCTTACACCCCACCACTACGCCAGTTTCTCCTACACTAGAGAGAGAGAGAGTTTTACACCCCACCACTACCCCAGTTTCTCCTACACTAGAGAGAGGCAGCGTTTTACACCCCACCACTACCCTAGTTTCTCCTACACTAGAGAGAGAGAGTTTTACACCCAACCACTACCCCAGTTTCTCCTACACCAGAGAGAGAGTTTTGCACCCCACCACTACTCCAGTTTCTCCTACACTAGAGAGAGGCAACGTTTTACACCCCACCACTACCCCAGTTTCTCCTAAAATAGAGAGAGAGAGAGAGTTTTACACCCCACCACTACTCCAGTTTCTCCTACACTAGAGAGAGAGTTTTACACCCAACCACTACCCCAGTTTCTCCTACACTATAGAGAGAGTGAGTTTTACACCCCACCACTACCCCAGTTTCTCCTACACTAGAAAGAGAGAGAGAGTTTTACACCCCACCACTACCCCAGCTTCTCCTACACTAGAGAGAGAGTGAGTTTTACACCCCACCACTACCCCAGTTTCTCCTACATTACAGAGAGAGAGAGAGTTTTACACCCCACCACTACCCCAGTTTCTCCTACACTGGAGAGAGAGTTTTGCACCCCACCACTACCCCATTTTCTCCTAATCTAGAGAGAGAGAGAGGTTTACACCCAACCACTACCCCAGTTTCTCCTACACTATATAGAGAGAGAGTTTTACACACCACCACTACCCCAGTTTCTCCTACATTAGAGAGAGAGAGAGAGTTTTACACCCCACCACTACTCCATTTTCTCCTAAACTAGAGAGAGAGAGAGTTTTTAACCCAACCACTACCCCAGTTTCTCCTACACTAGAGAGAGAGAGAGTTTTACACCCCACCACTACCCCAGTTTCTCCTACACTAGAGAGAGAGTTTTACACCCCACCACTACCCCAGTCTCTCCTACACTAGAGACAGAGAGAGAGAGTTTTACACCCCACCACTACCCCAGTTTCTCCTACACTAGAGATAGAGTTTTACACCCCCACCACTACCCCATTTTCTCCTACGCTAGAGAGAGAGAGAGTTTTACACCCCACCACTACCCCAGTTTCTCCTACACTAGAGAGAGAGTTTTACACCCCACCACTACCCCAGTCTCTCCTACACTAGAGACAGAGAGAGAGAGTTTTACACCCCACCACTACCCCAGTTTCTCCTACATTAGAGATAGAGTTTTACACCCCACCACTACCCCAGTTCTCCTACACTAGAGAGAGAGTTTTACACCGCACCACTACCCCAGTTTCTCCTACACTAGAGAGAGAGAGAGTTTTACACACAACCACTACCCCAGAGTCTCCTACACTAGAGAGAGAGAATTTTACACCCCACCACTACCCCAGTTTCTCCTACGCTAGAGAGAGAGAGAGTTTTACAATCCACCACTGCCCCAGTTTCTCCTACACTAGAGAGACATAGACAGTTTTACACCCCACCACTGCCGCTGTTTCTCCTACAATAGAGAGAGAGAGTTTTACACCCCACCACTACCCCAGTTTCTCCTACACTAGAGACAGAGAGAGTTTTACACCCCACCACTACCCAGTTTCTCCTACGCTAGAGAGAGAGTTTTACACCCCACCACTACCCCAGTTTCTCCTACACTAGAGAGAGAGAGAGAGTTTTACACCCCACCACTACCGCAGTTTCTCCTACACTAGAGAGAGAGTTTTACACACCACCACTGCCGCAGTTTCTCCTACATTAGAGAGAGAGAGTTTTACACCCCACCACTACCCCAGTTTCTCCTACACTAGAGAGAGAGAGAGAGTTTTACACCCCACCACTACCCCAGTTTCTCCTACACTAGAGAGAGAGTGAGAGTTTTACACCCCACCACTACCCCAGTTTCTCCTACGCTAGAGAGAGAGTTTTACACCCCACCACTACCCCAGTTTCTCCTACACTAGAGAGAGAGAGAGAGTTTTACACCCCACCACTACCGCAGTTTCTCCTACACTAGAGAGAGAGTTTTACACACCACCACTGCCGCAGTTTCTCCTACACTAGAGAGAGAGAGTTTTACACCCCACCACTACCCCAGTTTCTCCTACACTAGAGAGAGAGAGAGAGAGTTTTACACCCCACCACTACCCCAGTTTCTCCTACACTAGAGAGAGAGAGAGAGTTTTACACCCCACCACTACCCCAGTTTCTCCAACACTAGAGAGAGAGAGAGAGTTTTACACCCCACCACTACCCCAGTTTCTCCTACACTAGAGAGAGAGAGAGAGTTTTACACCCCACCACTACCCCAGTTTCTCCAACACTAGAGAGAGAGAGAGAGTTTTTAACCCCACCACTACCCCAGTTTCTCATACGCTAGAGACAGAGAGAGTTTTACACCCCACCACTACCCCAGTTTCTCATACACTATAGAGAGAGAGAGAGTTTTACACCCCACCACTACCCCAGTTTCTCATACACTAGAGACAGAGAGAGTTTTACACCCCACCACTACCCCAGTTTCTCATACACTAGAGAGAGAGAGAGAGTTTTACACCCCACCACTACCCCAGTTTCTCATACACTAGAGAGAGAGAGAGAGTTTTACACCCCACCACAACCCCAGTTTCTCCTACACTAGAGAGAGAGAGAGTTTTACACCCCACCACTACCCCAGTTTCTCCTACACTAGAGAGAGAGTTTTACACCCCACCACTACCCTAGTTTCTCCTACACTAGAGAGAGAGAGTTTTACACCCAACCACTACCCCAGTTTCTCCTACACCAGAGAGAGAGTTTTACACCCCACCACTACTCCAGTTTCTCCTACACTAGAGAGAGGCAACGTTTTACACCCCACCACTACCCCAGTTTCTCCTAAAATAGAGAGAGAGAGAGAGTTTTACACCCCACCACTACCCCAGTTTCTCCAACACTAGAGAGAGAGAGAGTTTTGCACCCCACCACTACCCCAGTTTCTCCAACACTAGAGAGAGAGAGTGTTTTACACCCCACCACTACCCCAGTTTCTCCAACACTAGAGAGAGAGAGAGTTTTGCACCCCACCACTACCCCAGTTTCTCCAACACTAGAGAGAGAGAGAGTTTTGCACCCCACCACTACCCCAGTTTCTCCAACACTAGAGAGAGAGAGAGTTTTTAACCCCACCACTACCCCAGTTTCTCATACACTAGAGACAGAGAGAGTTTTACACCCCACCACTACCCCAGTTTCTCATACACTATAGAGAGAGAGAGAGTTTTACACCCCACCACTACCCCAGTTTCTCATACACTAGAGACAGAGAGAGTTTTACACCCCACCACTACCCCAGTTTCTCATACACTAGAGAGAGAGAGAGAGTTTTACACCCCACCACTACCCCAGTTTCTCATGCACTAGAGAGAGAGAGAGAGTCTTACACCCCACCACTACGCCAGTTTCTCCTACACTAGAGAGAGAGAGAGTTTTACACCCCACCACTACCCCAGTTTCTCCTACACTAGAGAGAGAGTTTTACACCCCACCACTACCCAAGTTTCTCCTACACTAGAGAGAGGCAGCGTTTTATACCCCACCACTACCCTAGTTTCTCCTACACTAGAGAGAGAGAGTTTTACACCCAACCACTACCCCAGTTTCTCCTACACCAGAGAGAGAGTTTTACACCCCACAACTACTCCAGTTTCTCCTACACTAGAGAGAGGCAACGTTTTACACCCCACCACTACCCCAGTTTCTCCTAAAATAGAGAGAGAGAGAGAGTTTTACACCCCACCACTACTCCAGTTTCTCCTACACTAGAGAGAGAGTTTTACACCCAACCACTACCCCAGTTTCTCCTACACTAGAGAGAGAGTGAGTTTTACACCCCACCACTACCCCAGTTTCTCCTACACTAGAGAGAGAGAGAGTTTTACACCCCACCACTACCCCAGCTTCTCCTACACTAGAGAGAGAGTGAGTTTTACACCCCACCACTACCCCAGTTTCTCCTACATTACAGAGAGAGAGAGAGTTTTACACCCCACCACTACCCCAGTTTCTCCTACACTAGAGAAAGAGTTTTGCACCCCACCACTACCCCATTTTCTCCTAATCTAGAGAGAGAGAGAGGTTTACACCCAACCACTACCCCAGTTTCTCCTACACTAGAGAGAGAGAGAGTATTACACACCACCACTACCCCAGTTTCTCCTACACTAGAGAGAGAGTTTTACACCCCACCACTACCCCAGTCTCTCCTACACTAGAGACAGAGAGAGAGAGTTTTACACCCCACCACTACCCCAATTTCTCCTACACTAGAGATAGAGTTTTACACCCCCACCACTACCCCATTTTCTCCTACGCTAGAGAGAGAGAGAGTTTTACACCCCACCACTACCCCAGTTTCTCCTACACTAGAGAGAGAGTTTTACACCCCACCACTACCCCAGTCTCTCCTACACTAGAGACAGAGAGAGAGAGTTTTACACCCCACCACTACCCCAGTTTCTCCTACATTAGAGATAGAGTTTTACACCCCACCACTACCCCAGTTCTCCTACACTAGAGAGAGAGTTTTACACCGCACCACTACCCCAGTTTCTCCTACAATAGAGAGAGAGAGAGTTTTACACACAACCACTACCCCAGGTTCTCCTACACTAGAAAGAAAGAGTTTTACACCCCACCACTACCCCAGTTTCTCCTACGCTAGAGAGAGAGAGAGTTTTACAATCCACCACTGCCCCAGTTTCTCCTACACTAGAGAGACATAGAGAGTTTTACACCCCACCACTGCCGCTGTTTCTCCTACAATAGAGAGAGAGAGTTTTACACCCCACCACTACCCCAGTTTCTCCTACACTAGAGACAGAGAGAGTTTTACACCCCACCACTACCCCAGTTTCTCCTACGCTAGTGAGAGAGTTTTACACCCCACCACTACCCCAGTTTCTCCTACACTAGAGAGAGAGAGAGAGTTTTACACCCCACCACTACCCAGTTTCTCCTACGCTAGAGAGAGAGTTTTACACCCCACCACTACCCCAGTTTCTCCTACACTAGAGAGAGAGAGAGAGTTTTACACCCCACCACTACCGCAGTTTCTCCTACACTAGAGAGAGAGTTTTACACACCACCACTGTCGCAGTTTCTCCTACATTAGAGAGAGAGAGTTTTACACCCCACCACTACCCCAGTTTCTCCTACACTAGAGAGTGAGAGAGAGTTTTACACCCCACCACTACCCCAGTTTCTCCTACACTAGAGAGAGAGAGAGAGTTTTACACCCCACCACAACCCCAGTTTCTCCTACACTAGAGAGAGAGAGAGAGTTTTACACCCCACCACTACCCCAGTTTCTCCTACGCTAGAGAGAGAGTTTTACACCCCACCACTACCCCAGTTTCTCCTACACTAGAGAGAGAGAGAGAGTTTTACACCCCACCACTACCCCAGTTTCTCATACACTAGAGAGAGAGAGAGAGTTTTACACCCCACCACTACCCCAGTTTCTCCTACACTAGAGAGAGAGAGAGTTTTACACCCCACCACTACCCCAGTTTCTCCTACACTAGAGAGAGAGTTTTACACCCCACCACTACACAAGTTTCTCCTACACTAGAGAGAGGCAGCGTTTTACACCCCACCACTACCCTAGTTTCTCCTACACTAGAGAGAGAGAGTTTTACACCCAACCACTACCCCAGTTTCTCCTACACTAGAGAGAGAGTTTTACACACCACCACTGCCGCAGTTTCTCCTACACTAGAGAGAGAGAGTTTTACACCCCACCAGTACCCCAGTTTCTCCTACACTAGAAAGAGAGAGAGAGTTTTACACCCCACCACTACCCCAGTTTCTCCTACACTAGAGAGAGAGAGAGAGAGTTTTACACCCCACCACTACCCCAGTTTCTCCTACACTAGAGAGAGAGAGAGAGTTTTACACCCCACCACTACCCCAGTTTCTCCTACACTAGAGAGAGAGAGAGAGTTTTACACCCCACCACTACCGCAGTTTCTCCTACACTAGAGAGAGAGTTTTACACACCTCACTGCCGCAGTTTCTCCTACACTAGAGAGAGAGAGTTTTACACCCCACCACTACCCCAGTTTCTCCTACACTAGAGAGAGAGAGAGAGTTTTACACCCCACCACTACCCCAGTTTCTCCTACACTAGAGAGAGAGTTTTACACCCAACCACTACCCCAATTTCTCCTACACTAGAGAGAGAGTTTTACACCCCACCATTACCCCAGTTTCTCCTACACTAGAGAGAGAGAGAGTTTTACACCCCACCACTACCCCAGTTTCTCCTACACTAGAGAGAGAGAGAGATTTTTACACCCCACCACTACCCCAGTTTCTCCTACACTAGAGAGAGAGTTTTACACCCCACCATTACCCCAGTTTCTCCTACACTTGAGAGAGAGAGAGTTTTACACCCAACCACTACCCCAGTTTCTCCTACACTAGAGAGAGAGTTTTACACCCCACCATTACCCCAGTTTCTCCTACACTAGAGAGAGAGAGAGTTTTACACCCCACCACTACCCCAGTTTCTCCTACACTAGAGAGAGAGAGAGAGTTTTACACCCCACCACTACTCCAGTTTCTCCTACACTAGAGAGAGAGTTTTACACCCCACCACTACAGCAGTTTCTCCTACACTAGAGAGGGAGAGTTTTACAACCCACCATTACCCCAGTTTCTCCAACACTAGAGAGAGAGTTTTACACCCCACCACTACCCCAGTTTCTCCTACACTAGAGAGAGAGAGAGAGTTTTACACCCCACCACTACCCCAGTTTCTCATACACTAGAGAGAGAGAGAGAGTTTTACACTCCACCTCTACCCCAGTTTCTCCTACACTAGAGAGAGAGTTTTACACCCCACCACTACCCCAGTTTCTCATACACTAGAGAGAGAGAGAGAGTTTTACACCCCACCACTACCCCAGTTTCTCCTACACTAGAGAGAGAGTTTTACACACCACCACTACCCCAGTTTCTCCTACACTAGAGACAGAGAGAGTTTTACACCCCACCACTACCCCAGTTTCTCCTACACTAGAGAGAGAGTTTTACACCCCACCACTACCCCAGTTTCTCCTACACTAGAGAGAGAGTTTTACACCCCACCACTACCCCGGTTTCTCCTACACTAGAGACAGAGAGAGTTTTACACCCCACCACTACCCCAGTTTCTCATACACTAGAGAGAGAGAGAGAGTTTTACACCCCACCACTACCCCAGTTTCTCCTACACTAGAGAGAGAGTTTTACACCCCACCACTACCCCAGTTTCTCCTACACTAGAGAGAGAGAGAGAGTTTTACACCCCACCACTACCCCAGTTTCTCATACACTAGAGAGAGAGAGAGAGTTTTACACCCCACCACTACCCCAGTTTCTCATACACTAGAGAGAGAGAGAGAGTTTTACACCCCACCACTACCCCAGTTTCTCCTACACTATAGAGAGAGAGAGTTTTACACCCCACCACTACCCCAGTTTCTCCTACACTAGAGAGAGAGTTTTACACCCCACCACTACCCAAGTTTCTCCTACACTAGAGAGAGGCAGCGTTTTACACCCCACCACTACCCTAGTTTCTCCTACACTAGAGAGAGAGAGTTTTACACCCAACCACTACCCCAGTTTCTCCTACACCAGAGAGAGAGTTTTACACCCCACCACTACTCCAGTTTCTCCTACACTAGAGAGAGGCAAAGTTTTACACCCCACCACTACCCCAGTTTCTCCTAAAATATAGAGAGAGAGAGAGTTTTACACCCCACCACTCATCCAGTTTCTCCTACACTAGAGAGAGAGTTTTACACCCAACCACTACCCCAGTTTCTCCTACACTAGAGAGAGAGTGAGTTTTACACCCCACCACTACCCCAGTTTCTCCTACACTAGAGGGAGAGAGAGTTTTACACCCCACCACTACCCCAGCTTCTCCTACACTAGAGAGAGAGTGAGTTTTACACCCCACCACTACCCCAGTTTCTCCTACATTACAGAGAGAGAGAGAGTTTTACACCCCACCACTACCCCAGTTTCTCCTACACTAGAGAGAGAGTTTTGCACCCCACCACTACCCCATTTTCTCCTAAACTAGAGAGAGAGAGAGGTTTACACCCAACCACTACCCCAGTTTCTCCTACACTAGAGAGAGAGAGAGTTTTACACCCCACCACTACCCCAGTTTCTCCTACACTAGAGAGAGAGTTTTACACCCCACCACTACCCCAGTCTCTCCTACACTAGAGACAGAGAGAGAGAGTTTTACACCCCACCACTACCCCAGTTTCTCCTACACTAGAGATAGAGTTTTACACCCCACCACTACCCCATTTTCTCCTACGCTAGAGAGAGAGATAGTTTTACACCCCACCACTACCCCAGTTTCTCCTACACTAGAGAGAGAGTTTTACACCCCACCACTACCCCAGTCTCTCCTACACTAGAGACAGAGAGAGAGAGTTTTACACCCCACCACTACCCCAGTTTCTCCTACATTAGAGATAGAGTTTTACACCCCACCACTACCCCAGTTTCTCCTACACTAGAGAGGGAGTTTTACACCGCACCACTACCCCAGTTTCTCCTACACTAGAGAGAGAGAGAGTTTTACACACAACCACTACCCCAGGTTCTCCTACACTAGAGAGAGAGAGAGAGAGAGTTTTACACCCCACCACTACCGCAGTTTCTCCTACACTAGAGAGAGAGTTTTAGACACCACCACTGCCGCAGTTTCTCCTACACTAGAGAGAGAGAGTTTTACTCCCCACCACTACCCCAGTTTCTCCTACACTAGAGAGAGAGAGAGAGTTTTACACCCCACCACTACCCCAGTTTCTCCTACACTAGAGAGAGAGAGAGAGTTTTACACCCCACCACTACCCCAGTTTCTCCTACACTAGAGAGAGAGAGAGAGTTTTACACCCCACCACTACCCCAGTTTCTCCTACACTAGAGAGAGAGAGAGAGCTTTACACCCCACCACTACCCCAGTTTCTCCTACGCTAGAGAGAGAGTTTTACACCCCACCACTACCCCAGTTTCTCCTAGACTAGAGAGAGAGAGAGAGTTTTACACCCCACCACTACCGCAGTTTCTCCTACACTAGAGAGAGAGTTTTACACACCACCACTGCCGCAGTTTCTCCTACACTAGAGAGAGAGAGTTTTACACCCCACCACTACCCCAGTTTCTCCTACACTAGAGAGAGAGAGAGAGTTTTACACCCCACCACTACCCCAGTTTCTCCTACACTAGAGAGAGAGAGAGAGTTTTACACCCCACCACTACCCCAGTTTCTCCTACACTAGAGAGAGAGAGAGAGTTTTACACCCCACCACTACCCCAGTTTCTCCTACACTAGAGAGAGAGAGAGAGTTTTACACCCCACCACTACCCCAGTTTCTCCTACACTAGAGAGAGAGAGAGAGTTTTACACCCCACCACTACCGCAGTTTCTCCTACACTAGAGAGAGAGTTTTACACACCACCACTGCCGCAGTTTCTCCTACACTAGAGAGAGAGAGTTTTACACCCCACCACTACCCTAGTTTCTCCTACACTAGAGAGAGAGAGAGAGATTTACACCCCACCACTACCCCAGTTTCTCCTACACTAGAGAGAGAGTTTTACACCCAACCACTACCCCAGCTTCTCCTACACTAGAGAGAGAGTTTTACACCCCACCATTACCCCAGTTTCTCCTACACTAGAGAGAGAGAGAGTTTTACACCCCACCACTACCCCAGTTTCTCCTACACTAGAGAGAGAGAGAGAGTTTTACACCCCACCACTACCCCAGTTTCTCCTACACTAGAGAGAGAGTTTTACACCCCACCATTACCCCAGTTTCTCCTACACTAGAGAGAGAGAGAGTTTTACACCCAACCACTACCCCAGTTTCGCCTACACTAGAGAGAGAGTTTTACACCCCACCATTACCCCAGTTTCTCCTACACTAGAGAGAGAGAGAGTTTTACACCCCACCACTACCCCAGTTCTCCTACACTAGAGAGAGAGAGAGAGTTTTACACCCCACCACTACCCCAGTTTCTCCTACACTAGAGAGAGAGAGAGAGTTTTACACCCCACCACTACCCCAGTTGCTCCTACACTAGAGAGAGAGAGAGAGTTTTACACCCAACCACTACCCCAGTTTCTCCTACACTAGAGAGAGAGAGAGAGTTTTACACCCAACCACTACCCCAGTTTCTCCTACACTAGAGAGAGAGAGAGAGTTTTACACCCCACCACTACCCCAGTTTCTCCTACACTAGGGAGAGAGAGAGAGTTTTACACCCCTCCACTACCCCAGTTTCTCCTACACTAGAGAGAGAGAGAGAGTTTTACACCCCACCACTACCCCAGTTTCTCCTACACTAGAGAGAGAGAGAGAATTTTACACCCCCACCCCTACCCCAGTTTCTCATACACTAGAGAGAGAGAGAGAGTTTTACACCCCACCACTACCCCAGTTTCTCCTACACTAGAGAGAGAGAGAGAGTTTTACACCCAACCACTACCCCAGTTTCTCCTACACTAGAGACAGAGAGAGTTTTACACCCCACCACTACCCCAGTTTCTCATACACTAGAGAGAGAGAGAGAGTTTTACACCCCACCACCACCCCAGTTTCTCCTACACTAGAGAGAGAGTTTTACACCCCACCACTACCCCAGTTTCTCATACACTAGAGAGAGAGAGTTTTACACCCCACCACTACCCCAGTTTCTCCTACACTAGAGAGAGAGTTTTACACACCACCACTACCCCAGTTTCTCCTACACTAGAGACAGAGAGAGTTTTACACCCCACCACTACCCCAGTTTCCCCTACACTAGTGAGAGAGTTTTACACCCCACCACTACCCCAGTTTCTCCTACACTAGAGAGAGAGTTTTACACCCCACCACTACCCCGGTTTCTCCTACACTAGAGACAGAGAGAGTTTTACACCCCACCACTACCCCAGTTTCTCATACACTAGAGAGAGAGAGAGAGTTTTACACCCCACCACTACCCCAGTTTCTCCTACACTAGAGAGAGAGTTTTACACCCCACCACTACCCCAGTTTCTCCTACACTAGAGAGAGAGAGAGAGTTTTACACCCCACCACTACCCCAGTTTCTCCTACACTAGAGAGAGAGAGAGAGTTTTACAGCCCACCACTACCCCAGTTTCTCCTACACTAGAGAGAAAGAGAGAGTTTTACACCCCACCACTAACCCAGTTTCTCCTACACTAGAGAGAGAGAGAGAGTTTTACACCCCACCACTACCGCAGTTTCTCCTACACTAGAGAGAGAGTTTTACACACCACCACTACCCCAGTTTCTCATACACTAGAGACAGAGAGAGTTTTACACCCCACCACTACCCCAGTTTCTCATACACTAGAGAGAGAGAGAGAGTTTTACACCCCACCACTACCCCAGTTTCTCATACACTAGAGAGAGAGAGAGAGTTTTACACCCCACCACAACCCCAGTTTCTCCTACACTAGAGAGAGAGAGAGTTTTACACCCCACCACTACCCCAGTTTCTCCTACACTAGAGAGAGAGTTTTACACCCCACCACTACCCTAGTTTCTCCTACACTAGAGAGAGAGAGTTTTACACCCAACCACTACCCCAGTTTCTCCTACACCAGAGAGAGAGTTTTACACCCCACCACTACTCCAGTTTCTCCTACACTAGAGAGAGGCAACGTTTTACACCCCACCACTACCCCAGTTTCTCCTAAAATAGAGAGAGAGAGAGAGTTTTACACCCCACCACTACCCCAGTTTCTCCAACACTAGAGAGAGAGAGAGTTTTGCACCCCACCACTACCCCAGTTTCTCCAACACTAGAGAGAGAGAGTGTTTTACACCCCACCACTACCCCAGTTTCTCCAACACTAGAGAGAGAGAGAGTTTTGCACCCCACCACTACCCCAGTTTCTCCAACACTAGAGAGAGAGAGAGTTTTGCACCCCACCACTACCCCAGTTTCTCCAACACTAGAGAGAGAGAGAGTTTTTAACCCCACCACTACCCCAGTTTCTCATACACTAGAGACAGAGAGAGTTTTACACCCCACCACTACCCCAGTTTCTCATACACTATAGAGAGAGAGAGAGTTTTACACCCCACCACTACCCCAGTTTCTCATACACTAGAGACAGAGAGAGTTTTACACCCCACCACTACCCCAGTTTCTCATACACTAGAGAGAGAGAGAGTTTTACACCCCACCACTACCCCAGTTTCTCATGCACTAGAGAGAGAGAGAGAGTCTTACACCCCACCACTACGCCAGTTTCTCCTACACTAGAGAGAGAGAGAGTTTTACACCCCACCACTACCCCAGTTTCTCCTACACTAGAGAGAGAGTTTTACACCCCACCACTACCCAAGTTTCTCCTACACTAGAGAGAGGCAGCGTTTTATACCCCACCACTACCCTAGTTTCTCCTACACTAGAGAGAGAGAGTTTTACACCCAACCACTACCCCAGTTTCTCCTACACCAGAGAGAGAGTTTTACACCCCACAACTACTCCAGTTTCTCCTACACTAGAGAGAGGCAACGTTTTACACCCCACCACTACCCCAGTTTCTCCTAAAATAGAGAGAGAGAGAGAGTTTTACACCCCACCACTACTCCAGTTTCTCCTACACTAGAGAGAGAGTTTTACACCCAACCACTACCCCAGTTTCTCCTACACTAGAGAGAGAGTGAGTTTTACACCCCACCACTACCCCAGTTTCTCCTACACTAGAGAGAGAGAGAGTTTTACACCCCACCACTACCCCAGCTTCTCCTACACTAGAGAGAGAGTGAGTTTTACACCCCACCACTACCCCAGTTTCTCCTACATTACAGAGAGAGAGAGAGTTTTACACCCCACCACTACCCCAGTTTCTCCTACACTAGAGAAAGAGTTTTGCACCCCACCACTACCCCATTTTCTCCTAATCTAGAGAGAGAGAGAGGTTTACACCCAACCACTACCCCAGTTTCTCCTACACTAGAGAGAGAGAGAGTATTACACACCACCACTACCCCAGTTTCTCCTACACTAGAGAGAGAGTTTTACACCCCACCACTACCCCAGTCTCTCCTACACTAGAGACAGAGAGAGAGAGTTTTACACCCCACCACTACCCCAATTTCTCCTACACTAGAGATAGAGTTTTACACCCCCACCACTACCCCATTTTCTCCTACGCTAGAGAGAGAGAGAGTTTTACACCCCACCACTACCCCAGTTTCTCCTACACTAGAGAGAGAGTTTTACACCCCACCACTACCCCAGTCTCTCCTACACTAGAGACAGAGAGAGAGAGTTTTACACCCCACCACTACCCCAGTTTCTCCTACATTAGAGATAGAGTTTTACACCCCACCACTACCCCAGTTCTCCTACACTAGAGAGAGAGTTTTACACCGCACCACTACCCCAGTTTCTCCTACAATAGAGAGAGAGAGAGTTTTACACACAACCACTACCCCAGGTTCTCCTACACTAGAAAGAAAGAGTTTTACACCCCACCACTACCCCAGTTTCTCCTACGCTAGAGAGAGAGAGAGTTTTACAATCCACCACTGCCCCAGTTTCTCCTACACTAGAGAGACATAGAGAGTTTTACACCCCACCACTGCCGCTGTTTCTCCTACAATAGAGAGAGAGAGTTTTACACCCCACCACTACCCCAGTTTCTCCTACACTAGAGACAGAGAGAGTTTTACACCCCACCACTACCCCAGTTTCTCCTACGCTAGTGAGAGAGTTTTACACCCCACCACTACCCCAGTTTCTCCTACACTAGAGAGAGAGAGAGAGTTTTACACCCCACCACTACCCAGTTTCTCCTACGCTAGAGAGAGAGTTTTACACCCCACCACTACCCCAGTTTCTCCTACACTAGAGAGAGAGAGAGAGTTTTACACCCCACCACTACCGCAGTTTCTCCTACACTAGAGAGAGAGTTTTACACACCACCACTGTCGCAGTTTCTCCTACATTAGAGAGAGAGAGTTTTACACCCCACCACTACCCCAGTTTCTCCTACACTAGAGAGTGAGAGAGAGTTTTACACCCCACCACTACCCCAGTTTCTCCTACACTAGAGAGAGAGAGAGAGTTTTACACCCCACCACAACCCCAGTTTCTCCTACACTAGAGAGAGAGAGAGAGTTTTACACCCCACCACTACCCCAGTTTCTCCTACGCTAGAGAGAGAGTTTTACACCCCACCACTACCCCAGTTTCTCCTACACTAGAGAGAGAGAGAGAGTTTTACACCCCACCACTACCCCAGTTTCTCATACACTAGAGAGAGAGAGAGAGTTTTACACCCCACCACTACCCCAGTTTCTCCTACACTAGAGAGAGAGAGAGTTTTACACCCCACCACTACCCCAGTTTCTCCTACACTAGAGAGAGAGTTTTACACCCCACCACTACACAAGTTTCTCCTACACTAGAGAGAGGCAGCGTTTTACACCCCACCACTACCCTAGTTTCTCCTACACTAGAGAGAGAGAGTTTTACACCCAACCACTACCCCAGTTTCTCCTACACTAGAGAGAGAGTTTTACACACCACCACTGCCGCAGTTTCTCCTACACTAGAGAGAGAGTTTTACACACCACCACTGCCGCAGTTTCTCCTACACTAGAGAGAGAGAGTTTTACACCCCACCAGTACTCCAGTTTCTCCTACACTAGAAAGAGAGAGAGAGTTTTACACCCCACCACTACCCCAGTTTCTCCTACACTAGAGAGAGAGAGAGAGAGTTTTACACCCCACCACTACCCCAGTTTCTCCTACACTAGAGAGAGAGAGAGAGTTTTACACCCCACCACTACCCCAGTTTCTCCTACACTAGAGAGAGAGAGAGAGTTTTACACCCCACCACTACCGCAGTTTCTCCTACACTAGAGAGAGAGTTTTACACACCTCACTGCCGCAGTTTCTCCTACACTAGAGAGAGAGAGTTTTACACCCCACCACTACCCCAGTTTCTCCTACACTAGAGAGAGAGAGAGAGTTTTACACCCCACCACTACCCCAGTTTCTCCTACACTAGAGAGAGAGTTTTACACCCCACCATTACCCCAGTTTCTCCTACACTAGAGAGAGAGAGAGTTTTACACCCCACCACTACCCCAGTTTCTCCTACACTAGAGAGAGAGAGAGATTTTTACACCCCACCACTACCCCAGTTTCTCCTACACTAGAGAGAGAGTTTTACACCCCACCATTACCCCAGTTTCTCCTACACTTGAGAGAGAGAGAGTTTTACACCCAACCACTACCCCAGTTTCTCCTACACTAGAGAGAGAGTTTTACACCCCACCATTACCCCAGTTTCTCCTACACTAGAGAGAGAGAGAGTTTTACACCCCACCACTACCCCAGTTTCTCCTACACTAGAGAGAGAGAGAGAGTTTTACACCCCACCACTACTCCAGTTTCTCCTACACTAGAGAGAGAGTTTTACACCCCACCACTACAGCAGTTTCTCCTACACTAGAGAGGGAGAGTTTTACACCCCACCATTACCCCAGTTTCTCCAACACTAGAGAGAGAGTTTTACACCCCACCACTACCCCAGTTTCTCCTACACTAGAGAGAGAGAGAGAGTTTTACACCCCACCACTACCCCAGTTTCTCCTACACTAGAGAGAGAGAGAGAGTTTTACACGCAACCACTACCCCAGTTTCTCCTACACTAGAGAGAGAGAGAGAGAGTTTTACACCCAACCACTACCCCAGTTTCTCCTACACTAGAGAGAGAGAGAGAGTTTTACACCCCACCACTACCCCAGTTTCTCCTACACTAGAGAGAGAGAGAGAGTTTTATACCCCTCCACTACCGCAGTTTCTCCTACACTAGAGAGAGAGAGAGAGTTTTACACCCCACCACTACCCCAGTTTCTCCTACACTAGAGAGAGAGAGAGAATTTTACACCCCCACCCCTACCCCAGTTTCTCATACACTAGAGAGAGAGAGAGAGTTTTACACCCCACCACTACCCCCAGTTTCTCCTACACTAGAGAGAGAGAGAGAGTTTTACACCCAACCACTACCCCAGTTTCTCCTACACTAGAGACAGAGAGAGTTTTACACCCCACCACTACCCCAGTTTCTCATACACTAGAGAGAGAGAGAGAGTTTTACACTCCACCTCTACCCCAGTTTCTCCTACACTAGAGAGAGAGTTTTACACCCCACCACTACCCCAGTTTCTCATACACTAGAGAGAGAGAGAGAGTTTTACACCCCACCACTACCCCAGTTTCTCCTACACTAGAGAGAGAGTTTTACACACCACCACTACCCCAGTTTCTCCTACACTAGAGACAGAGAGAGTTTTACACCCCACCACTACCCCAGTTTCTCCTACACTAGAGAGAGAGTTTTACACCCCACCACTACCCCAGTTTCTCCTACACTAGAGAGAGAGTTTTACACCCCACCACTACCCCGGTTTCTCCTACACTAGAGACAGAGAGAGTTTTACACCCCACCACTACCCCAGTTTCTCATACACTAGAGAGAGAGAGAGAGTTTTACACCCCACCACTACCCCAGTTTCTCCTACACTAGAGAGAGAGTTTTACACCCCACCACTACCCCAGTTTCTCCTACACTAGAGAGAGAGAGAGAGTTTTACACCCCACCACTACCCCAGTTTCTCATACACTAGAGAGAGAGAGAGAGTTTTACACCCCACCACTACCCCAGTTTCTCATACACTAGAGAGAGAGAGAGAGTTTTACACCCCACCACTACCCCAGTTTCTCCTACACTATAGAGAGAGAGAGTTTTACACCCCACCACTACCCCAGTTTCTCCTACACTAGAGAGAGAGTTTTACACCCCACCACTACCCAAGTTTCTCCTACACTAGAGAGAGGCAGCGTTTTACACCCCACCACTACCCTAGTTTCTCCTACACTAGAGAGAGAGAGTTTTACACCCAACCACTACCCCAGTTTCTCCTACACCAGAGAGAGAGTTTTACACCCCACCACTACTCCAGTTTCTCCTACACTAGAGAGAGGCAAAGTTTTACACCCCACCACTACCCCAGTTTCTCCTAAAATATAGAGAGAGAGAGAGTTTTACACCCCACCACTCATCCAGTTTCTCCTACACTAGAGAGAGAGTTTTACACCCAACCACTACCCCAGTTTCTCCTACACTAGAGAGAGAGTGAGTTTTACACCCCACCACTACCCCAGTTTCTCCTACACTAGAGGGAGAGAGAGTTTTACACCCCACCACTACCCCAGCTTCTCCTACACTAGAGAGAGAGTGAGTTTTACACCCCACCACTACCCCAGTTTCTCCTACATTACAGAGAGAGAGAGAGTTTTACACCCCACCACTACCCCAGTTTCTCCTACACTAGAGAGAGAGTTTTGCACCCCACCACTACCCCATTTTCTCCTAAACTAGAGAGAGAGAGAGGTTTACACCCAACCACTACCCCAGTTTCTCCTACACTAGAGAGAGAGAGAGTTTTACACCCCACCACTACCCCAGTTTCTCCTACACTAGAGAGAGAGTTTTACACCCCACCACTACCCCAGTCTCTCCTACACTAGAGACAGAGAGAGAGAGTTTTACACCCCACCACTACCCCAGTTTCTCCTACACTAGAGATAGAGTTTTACACCCCACCACTACCCCATTTTCTCCTACGCTAGAGAGAGAGATAGTTTTACACCCCACCACTACCCCAGTTTCTCCTACACTAGAGAGAGAGTTTTACACCCCACCACTACCCCAGTCTCTCCTACACTAGAGACAGAGAGAGAGAGTTTTACACCCCACCACTACCCCAGTTTCTCCTACATTAGAGATAGAGTTTTACACCCCACCACTACCCCAGTTTCTCCTACACTAGAGAGGGAGTTTTACACCGCACCACTACCCCAGTTTCTCCTACACTAGAGAGAGAGAGAGTTTTACACACAACCACTACCCCAGGTTCTCCTACACTAGAGAGAGAGAGAGAGAGAGTTTTACACCCCACCACTACCGCAGTTTCTCCTACACTAGAGAGAGAGTTTTACACACCACCACTGCCGCAGTTTCTCCTACACTAGAGAGAGAGAGTTTTACTCCCCACCACTACCCCAGTTTCTCCTACACTAGAGAGAGAGAGAGAGTTTTACACCCCACCACTACCCCAGTTTCTCCTACACTAGAGAGAGAGAGAGAGTTTTACACCCCACCACTACCCCAGTTTCTCCTACACTAGAGAGAGAGAGAGAGTTTTACACCCCACCACTACCCCAGTTTCTCCTACACTAGAGAGAGAGAGAGAGCTTTACACCCCACCACTACCCCAGTTTCTCCTACGCTAGAGAGAGAGTTTTACACCCCACCACTACCCCAGTTTCTCCTAGACTAGAGAGAGAGAGAGAGTTTTACACCCCACCACTACCGCAGTTTCTCCTACACTAGAGAGAGAGTTTTACACACCACCACTGCCGCAGTTTCTCCTACACTAGAGAGAGAGAGTTTTACACCCCACCACTACCCCAGTTTCTCCTACACTAGAGAGAGAGAGAGAGTTTTACACCCCACCACTACCCCAGTTTCTCCTACACTAGAGAGAGAGAGAGAGTTTTACACCCCACCACTACCCCAGTTTCTCCTACACTAGAGAGAGAGAGAGAGTTTTACACCCCACCACTACCCCAGTTTCTCCTACACTAGAGACAGAGAGAGAGTTTTACACCCCACCACTACCCCAGTTTCTCCTACACTAGAGAGAGAGAGAGAGTTTTACACCCCACCACTACCGCAGTTTCTCCTACACTAGAGAGAGAGTTTTACACACCACCACTGCCGCAGTTTCTCCTACACTAGAGAGAGAGAGTTTTACACCCCACCACTACCCTAGTTTCTCCTACACTAGAGAGAGAGAGAGAGATTTACACCCCACCACTACCCCAGTTTCTCCTACACTAGAGAGAGAGTTTTACACCCAACCACTACCCCAGCTTCTCCTACACTAGAGAGAGAGTTTTACACCCCACCATTACCCCAGTTTCTCCTACACTAGAGAGAGAGAGAGTTTTACACCCCACCACTACCCCAGTTTCTCCTACACTAGAGAGAGAGAGAGAGTTTTACACCCCACCACTACCCCAGTTTCTCCTACACTAGAGAGAGAGTTTTACACCCCACCATTACCCCAGTTTCTCCTACACTAGAGAGAGAGAGAGTTTTACACCCAACCACTACCCCAGTTTCGCCTACACTAGAGAGAGAGTTTTACACCCCACCATTACCCCAGTTTCTCCTACACTAGAGAGAGAGAGAGTTTTACACCCCACCACTACCCCAGTTCTCCTACACTAGAGAGAGAGAGAGAGTTTTACACCCCACCACTACCCCAGTTTCTCCTACACTAGAGAGAGAGAGAGAGTTTTACACCCCACCACTACCCCAGTTGCTCCTACACTAGAGAGAGAGAGAGAGTTTTACACCCAACCACTACCCCAGTTTCTCCTACACTAGAGAGAGAGAGAGAGTTTTACACCCAACCACTACCCCAGTTTCTCCTACACTAGAGAGAGAGAGAGAGTTTTACACCCCACCACTACCCCAGTTTCTCCTACACTAGGGAGAGAGAGAGAGTTTTACACCCCTCCACTACCCCAGTTTCTCCTACACTAGAGAGAGAGAGAGAGTTTTACACCCCACCACTACCCCAGTTTCTCCTACACTAGAGAGAGAGAGAGAATTTTACACCCCCACCCCTACCCCAGTTTCTCATACACTAGAGAGAGAGAGAGAGTTTTACACCCCACCACTACCCCAGTTTCTCCTACACTAGAGAGAGAGAGAGAGTTTTACACCCAACCACTACCCCAGTTTCTCCTACACTAGAGACAGAGAGAGTTTTACACCCCACCACTACCCCAGTTTCTCATACACTAGAGAGAGAGAGAGAGTTTTACACCCCACCACCACCCCAGTTTCTCCTACACGAGAGAGAGAGTTTTACACCCCACCACTACCCCAGTTTCTCATACACTAGAGAGAGAGAGTTTTACACCCCACCACTACCCCAGTTTCTCCTACACTAGAGAGAGAGTTTTACACACCACCACTACCCCAGTTTCTCCTACACTAGAGACAGAGAGAGTTTTACACCCCACCACTACCCCAGTTTCCCCTACACTAGTGAGAGAGTTTTACACCCCACCACTACCCCAGTTTCTCCTACACTAGAGAGAGAGTTTTACACCCCACCACTACCCCGGTTTCTCCTACACTAGAGACAGAGAGAGTTTTACACCCCACCACTACCCCAGTTTCTCATACACTAGAGAGAGAGAGAGAGTTTTACACCCCACCACTACCCCAGTTTCTCCTACACTAGAGAGAGAGTTTTACACCCCACCACTACCCCAGTTTCTCCTACACTAGAGAGAGAGAGAGAGTTTTACACCCCACCACTACCCCAGTTTCTCCTACACTAGAGAGAGAGAGAGAGTTTTACAGCCCACCACTACCCCAGTTTCTCCTACACTAGAGAGAAAGAGAGAGTTTTACACCCCACCACTAACCCAGTTTCTCCTACACTAGAGAGAGAGAGAGAGTTTTACACCCCACCACTACCGCAGTTTCTCCTACACTAGAGAGAGAGTTTTACACACCACCACTGCCGCAGTTTCTCCTACACTAGAGAGAGAGAGTTTTACACCCCACCACTACCCCAGTTTCTTCTACACTAGAGAGAGAGAGAGAGTTTTACACCCCAACACTACCCCAGTTTCTCCTACACTAGAGAGAGAGTTTTACACCCAACCACTACCCCAGTTTCTCCTACACTAGAGAGGGAGTTTTACACCCCACCATTACCCCAGTTTCTCCTACACTAGAGAGAGAGAGAGTTTTACACCCCACCACTACCCCAGTTTCTCCTACACTAGAGAGAGAGAGAGAGTTTTACACCCCACCACTACCCCAGTTTCTCCTACACTAGAGAGAGAGTTTTACACCCCACCATTACCCCAGTTTCTCCTACACTAGAGAGAGAGAGAGTTTTACACCCAACCACTACCCCAGTTTCTCATACACTAGAGAGAGAGTTTTACACCCCACCATTACCCCAGTTTCTACTACACTAGAGAGAGAGAGAGAGTTTTACACCCCACCACTACCCCAGTTTCTCCTACACTAGAGAGAGAGTTTTACACCCCACCATTACCCCAGTTTCTCCTACACTAGAGAGAGAGAGAGTTTTACACCCAACCACTACCCCAGTTTCTCCTACACTAGTGAGAGAGTTTTACACCCCACCATTACCCCAGTTTCTCCTACACTAGAGAGAGAGAGAGTTTTACACCCCACCACTACCCCAGTTCTCCTACACTAGAGAGAGAGAGAGAGTTTTACACCCCACCACTACCCCAGTTTCTCCTACACTAGAGAGAGAGTTTTACACCCCACCACTACAGCAGTTTCTCCTACACTAGAGAGGGAGAGTTTTACACCCCACCACTACCCCAGTTTCTCCAACACTAGAGAGAGAGTTTTACACCCCACCACTACCCCAGTTTCTCCTACACTAGAGAGAGAGAGAGAGTTTTACACCCCACCACTACCCCAGTTTCTCCTACACTAGAGAGAGAGAGAGTTTTACACCCAACCACTAGCCCAGTTTCTCCTACACTAGCGAGAGAGAGAGAGTTTTACACCCAACCACTACCCCAGTTTCTCCTACACTAGAGAGAGAGAGAGAGTTTTACACCCCACCACTACCCCAGTTTCTCCTACACTAGAGAGAGAGAGAGAGTTTTACACCCCTCCACTACCCCAGTTTCTCCTACACTAGAGAGAGAGAGAGAGTTTTACACCCCACCACTACCCCAGTTTCTCCTACACTAGAGAGAGAGAGAGAATTTTACACCCCCACCCCTACCCCAGTTTCTCATACACTAGAGAGAGAGAGAGAGAGTTTTACACCCCACCACTACCCCAGTTTCTCCTACACTAGAGAGAGAGAGAGAGTTTTACACCCAACCCCTACCACAATTTCTCCTACACTAGAGACAGAGAGAGTTTTACACCCCACCACTACCCCAGTTTCTCATACACTAGAGAGAGAGAGAGAGTTTTACACCCCACCACCACCCCAGTTTCTCCTACACTAGAGAGAGAGTTTTACACCCCACCACTACCCCAGTTTCTCATACACTAGAGAGAGAGAGAGAGTTTTACACCCCACCACTACCCCAGTTTCTCCTACACTAGAGAGAGAGTTTTACACACCACCACTACCCCAGTTTCTCCTACACTAGAGACAGAGAGAGTTTTACACCCCACCACTACCCCAGTTTCTCCTACACTAGAGAGAGAGTTTTACACCCCACCACTACACCAGTTTCTCCTACACTAGAGACAGAGAGAGTTTTACACCCCACCACTACCCCAGTTTCTCATACACTAGAGAGAGAGAGAGAGTTTTACACCCCACCACTACCCCAGTTTCTCCTACACTAGAGAGAGAGTTTTACACCCCCACCACTACCCCAGTTTCTCATACACTAGAGAGAGAGAGAGTTTTACACCCAACCACTACCCCAATTTCTCATACACTAGAGAGAGAGTTTTACACCCCACCATTACCCCAGTTTCTACTACACTAGAGAGAGAGAGAGAGTTTTACACCCCACCACTACCCCAGTTTCTCCTACACTAGAGAGAGAGTTTTACACCCCACCATTACCCCAGTTTCTCCTACACTAGAGAGAGAGAGAGTTTTACACCCAACCACTACCCCAGTTTCTCCTACACTAGAGAGAGAGTTTTACACCCCACCATTACCCCAGTTTCTCCTACACTAGAGAGAGAGAGAGTTTTACACCCCACCACTACCCCAGTTCTCCTACTCTAGAGAGAGAGAGAGAGTTTTACACCCCACCACTACCCCAGTTTCTCATACACTAGAGAGAGAGTTTTACACCCCACCACTACAGCAGTTTCTCCTACACTAGAGAGGGAGAGTTTTACACCCCACCACTACCCCAGTTTCTCCAACACTAGAGAGAGAGTTTTACACCCCACCACTACCCCAGTTTCTCCTACACTAGAGAGAGAGAGAGAGTTTTACACCCCACCACTACCCCAGTTTCTCCTACACTAGAGAGAGAGAGAGTTTTACACCCAACCACTAGCCCAGTTTCTCCTACACTAGCGAGAGAGAGAGAGTTTTACACCCAACCACTACCCCAGTTTCTCCTACACTAGAGAGAGAGAGAGAGTTTTACACCCCACCACTACCCCAGTTTCTCCTACACTAGAGAGAGAGAGAGAGTTTTACACCCCTCCACTACCCCAGTTTATCCTACACTAGAGAGAGAGAGAGAGTTTTACACCCCACCACTACCCCAGTTTCTCCTACACTAGAGAGAGAGAGAGAATTTTACACCCCCACCCCTACCCCAGTTTCTCATACACTAGAGAGAGAGAGAGAGTTTTACACCCCACCACTACCCCAGTTTCTCCTACACTAGAGAGAGAGAGAGAGTTTTACACCCAACCCCTACCACAATTTCTCCTACACTAGAGACAGAGAGAGTTTTACACCCCACCACTACCCCAGTTTCTCATACACTAGAGAGAGAGAGAGAGTTTTACACCCCACCACCACCCCAGTTTCTCCTACACTAGAGAGAGAGTTTTACACCCCACCACTACCCCAGTTTCTCATACACTAGAGAGAGAGAGGGAGTTTTACACCCCACCACTACCCCAGTTTCTCCTACACTAGAGAGAGAGTTTTACACACCACCACTACCCCAGTTTCTCCTACACTAGAGACAGAGAGAGTTTTACACCCCACCACTACCCCAGTTTCTCCTACACTAGAGAGAGAGTTTTACACCCCACCACTACACCAGTTTCTCCTACACTAGAGACAGAGAGAGTTTTACACCCCACCACTACCCCAGTTTCTCATACACTAGAGAGAGAGAGAGAGTTTTACACCCCACCACTACCCCAGTTTCTCCTACACTAGAGAGAGAGTTTTACACCCCGACCACTACCCCAGTTTCTCATACACTAGAGAGAGAGAGAGAGTTTTACACCCCACCACTACCCCAGTTTCTCCTACACTAGAGAGAGAGTTTTACACACCACCACTACCCCAGTTTCTCCTACACTAGAGACAGAGAGAGTTTTACACCCCACCACTACCCCAGTTTCTCCTACACTAGAGAGAGAGTTTTACACCCCACCACTACCCCAGTTTCTCCTACACTAGAGAGAGAGTTTTACACCCCACCACTACCCCGGTTTCTCCTACACTAGAGACAGAGAGAGTTTTACACCCCACCACTACCCCAGTTTCTCATACACTAGAGAGAGAGAGAGAGTTTTACACCCCACCACTACCCCAGTTTCTCCTACACTAGAGAGAGAGTTTTACACCCCACCACTACCCCAGTTTCTCCTACACTAGAGAGAGAGAGAGAGTTTTACACCCCACCACTACCCCAGTTTCTCCTACACTAGAGAGAGAGAGAGAGTTTTACAGCCCACCACTACCCCAGTTTCTCCTACACTAGAGAGAAAGAGAGAGTTTTACACCCCACCACTACCCCAGTTTCTCCTACACTAGAGAGAGAGAGAGAGAGTTTTACACCCCACCACTACCGCAGTTTCTCCTACACTAGAGAGAGAGTTTTACACACCACCACTGCCGCAGTTTCTCCTACACTAGAGAGAGAGAGTTTTACACCCCACCACTACCCCAGTTTCTTCTACACTAGAGAGAGAGAGAGAGTTTTACACCCCACCACTACCCCAGTTTCTCCTACACTAGAGAGAGAGTTTTACACCCAACCACTACCCCAGTTTCTCCTACACTAGAGAGGGAGTTTTACACCCCACCATTACCCCAGTTTCTCCTACACTAGAGAGAGAGAGAGTTTTACACCTCACCACTACCCCAGTTTCTCCTACACTAGAGAGAGAGAGAGAGTTTTACACCCCACCACTACCCCAGTTTCTCCTACACTAGAGAGAGAGTTTTACACCCCACCATTACCCCAGTTTCTCCTACACTAGGGAGAGAGAGAGTTTTACACCCAACCACTACCCCAGTTTCTCATACACTAGAGAGAGAGTTTTACACCCCACCATTACCCCAGTTTCTCCTACACTAGAGAGAGAGAGAGAGTTTTACACCCCACCACTACCCCAGTTTCTCCTACACTAGAGAGAGAGTTTTACACCCCACCATTACCCCAGTTTCTCCTACACTAGAGAGAGAGAGAGTTTTACACCCAACCACTACCCCAGTTTCTCCTACACTAGAGAGAGAGTTTTACACCCCACCATTACCCCAGTTTCTCCTACACTAGAGAGAGAGAGAGTTTTACACCCCACCACTACCCCAGATCTCCTACACTAGAGAGAGAGAGAGAGTTTTACACCCCACCACTACCCCAGTTTCTCCTACACTAGAGAGAGAGTTTTACACCCCACCACTACAGCAGTTTCTCCTACACTAGGGAGGGAGAGTTTTACACCCCACCACTACCCCAGTTTCTCCAACACTAGAGAGAGAGTTTTACACCCCACCACTACCCCAGTTTCTCCTACACTAGAGAGAGAGAGAGAGTTTTACACCCCACCACTACCCCAGTTTCTCCTACACTAGAGAGAGAGAGAGTTTTACACCCAACCACTACCCCAGTTTCTCCTACACTAGCGAGAGAGAGAGAGTTTTACACCCAACCACTACCCCAGTTTCTCCTACACTAGAGAGAGAGAGAGAGTTTTACACCCCACCACTACCCCAGTTTCTCCTACACTAGAGAGAGATAGAGAGTTTTACACCCCTCCACTACCCCAGTTTCTCCTACACTAGAGAGAGAGAGAGAGTTTTACACCCCACCACTACCCCAGTTTCTCCTACACTAGAGAGAGAGAGAGAATTTTACACCCCCACCCCTACCCCAGTTTCTCATACACTAGAGAGAGAGAGAGAGTTTTACACCCCACCACTACCCCAGTTTCTCCTACACTAGAGAGAGAGAGAGAGTTTTACACCCAACCCCTACCCCAGTTTCTCCTACACTAGAGACAGAGAGAGTTTTACACCCCACCACTACCCCAGTTTCTCATACACTAGAGAGAGAGAGAGAGTTTTACACCCCACCACCACCCCAGTTTCTCCTACACTAGAGAGAGAGTTTTACACCCCACCACTACCCCAGTTTCTCATACACTAGAGAGAGAGAGAGAGTTTTACACCCCACCACTACCCCAGTTTCTCCTACACTAGAGAGAGAGTTTTACACACCACCACTACCCCAGTTTCTCCTACACTAGAGACAGAGAGAGTTTTACACCCCACCACTACCCCAGTTTCTCCTACACTAGAGAGAGAGTTTTACACCCCACCACTACCCCAGTTTCTCCTACACTAGAGAGAGAGTTTTACACCCCACCACTACCCCGGTTTCTCCTACACTAGAGACAGAGAGAGTTTTACACCCCACCACTACCCCAGTTTCTCATACACTAGAGAGAGAGAGAGAGTTTTACACCCCACCACTACCCCAGTTTCTCCTACACTAGAGAGAGAGTTTTACACCCCACCACTACCCCAGTTTCTCCTACACTAGAGAGAGAGAGAGAGTTTTACACCCCACCACTACCCCAGTTTCTCCTACACTAGAGAGAGAGAGAGAGTTTTACACCCCACCACTACCCCAGTTTCTCCTACACTAGAGAGAAAGAGAGAGTTTTACACCCCACCACTACCCCAGTTTCTCCTACACTAGAGAGAGAGAGAGAGTTTTACACCCCACCACCACCGCAGTTTCTCCTACACTAGAGAGAGAGTTTTACACACCACCACTGCCGCAGTTTCTCCTACACTAGAGAGAGAGAGTTTTACACCCCACCACTACCCCAGTTTCTTCTACACTAGAGAGAGAGAGAGAGTTTTACACCCCACCACTACCCCAGTTTCTCCTACACTAGAGAGAGAGTTTTACACCCAACCACTACCCCAGTTTCTCCTACACTAGAGAGAGAGTTTTACACCCCACCATTACCCCAGTTTCTCCTACACTAGAGAGAGAGAGAGTTTTACACCCCACCACTACCCCAGTTTCTCCTACACTAGAGAGAGAGTTTTACACCCCACCATTACCCCAGTTTCTCCTACACTAGAGAGAGAGAGAGTTTTACACCCAACCACTACCCCAGTTTCTCATACACTAGAGAGAGAGTTTTACACCCCACCATTACCCCAGTTTCTCCTACACTAGAGAGAGAGAGAGTTTTACACCCCACCACTACCCCAGTTTCTCCTACACTAGAGAGAGAGAGAGAGTTTTACACCCCACCACTACCCCAGTTTCTCCTACACTAGAGAGAGAGTTTTACACCCCACCACTACAGCAGTTTCTCCTACACTAGGGAGGGAGAGTTTTACACCCCACCACTACCCCAGTTTCTCCAACACTAGAGAGAGAGTTTTACACCCCACCACTACCCCAGTTTCTCCTACACTAGAGAGAGAGAGAGAGTTTTACACCCCACCACTACCCCAGTTTCTCCTACACTAGAGAGAGAGAGAGAGTTTTACACCCAACCACTACCCCAGTTTCTCCTACACTAGAGAGAGAGAGAGAGTTTTACACCCCACCACTACCCCAGTTTCTCCTACACTAGAGAGAGAGAGAGAGTTTTACACCCCACCACTACCCCAGTTTCTCCTACACTAGAGAGAGAGAGAGAGTTTTACACCCAACCACTACCCCAGTTTCTCCTACACTAGAGAGAGAGAGAGAGTTTTACACCCCACCACTACCCCAGTTTCTCCTACACTAGAGAGAGATAGTTTTACACCCCTCCACTACCCCAGTTTCTCCTACACTAGAGAGAGAGAGAGAGAGTTTTACACCCCACCACTACCCCAGTTTCTCCTACACTAGAGAGAGAGAGAGAGTTTTACACCCCCACCCCTACCCCAGTTTCTCATACACTAGAGAGAGAGAGAGAGTTTTACACCCCACCACTACCCCAGTTTCTCCTACACTAGAGAGAGAGAGAGAGCTTTACACCCAACCACTACCCCAGTTTCTCCTACACTAGAGACAGAGAGAGTTTTACACCCCACCACTACCCCAGTTTCTCATACACTAGAGAGAGAGAGAGAGTTTTACACCCCACCACTACCCCAGTTTCTCCTACACTAGAGAGAGAGTTTTACACCCCACCACTACCCCAGTTTCTCATACACTAGAGAGAGAGAGAGAGTTTTACACCCCACCACTACCCCAGTTTCTCCTACACTAGAGAGAGAGTTTTACACACCACCACTACCCCAGTTTCTCCTACACTAGAGACAGAGAGAGTTTTACACCCCACCACTACCCCAGTTTCTCCTACACTAGAGAGAGAGTTTTACACCCCACCACTACCCCAGTTTCTCCTACACTAGAGAGAGAGTTTTACACCCCACCACTACCCCAGTTTCTCCTACACTAGAGACAGAGAGAGTTTTACACCCCACCACTACCCCAGTTTCTCATACACTAGAGAGAGAGAGAGATTTTTACACCCCACCACTACCCCAGTTTCTCCTACACTAGAGAGAGAGTTTTACACCCCACCACTACCCCAGTTTCTCCTACACTAGAGAGAGAGATTTACACCCCACCACTACCCCAGTCTCCTACACTAGAGAGACAGAGAGTTTTACACCCCACCACTACCCCAGTTTCTCTTACACTAGAGAGAGAGAGTTTTACACCCCACCACTCCCCCAGTTTCTCTTACACTAGAGAGAGAGAGTTTTACACCCCACCACTACCCCAGTTTCTCCTACACTAGAGAGAGACAGAGAGTTTTACACCCCACCACTACCCCAGTTTCTCTTACACTAGAGAGAGAGAGTTTTACACCCCACCACTACCCCAGTTTCTCTTACACTAGAGAGAGAGAGTTTTACACCCCACCACTACCCCAGTTCCTCCTACACTAGAGAGAGAGAGAGAGTTTTACACCCCACCACTACCCCAGTTTCTCATACACTAGAGAGAGAGTTTTACACCCCACCACTACCCCAGTTTCTCCTACACTAGAGAGAGAGAGTTTTACACCCCACCACTACCCCAGTTTCTCCTACACTAGAGAGAGAGAGTTTTACACCCCACCACTACCCCAGTTTCTCCTACACTAGAGAGAGACAGAGAGTTTTACACCCCACCCCTACCCCAGTTTCTCCTACACTAGACAGAGAGAGTTTTACACCCCACCACTACCCCAGTTTCTCCTACACTAGAGAGAGACAGAGAGTTTTACACCCCACCACTACCCCAGTTTCTCCTACACTAGAGAGAGAGAGTTTTACACCCCACCACTACCCTAGTTTCTCTTACACTAGAGAGAGAGAGTTTTACACCCCACCACTACCCCAGTTTCTCCTACACTAGAGAGAGACAGAGAGTTTTACACCCCACCACTACCCCAGTTTCTCCTACACTAGAGAGAGAGAGTTTTACACCCCACCACTACCCCAGTTTCTCCTACACTAGAGAGAGAGAGTTTTACACCCCACCACTACCCCAGTTTCTCCTACACTAGAGAGAGAGTTTTACACCCCACCACTACCCCAGTTTCTCTTACACTAGAGAGAGAGAGTTTTACACCCCACCACTATCCCAGTTTATCCTACACTAGAGAGAGAGAGTTTTACACCCCACCACTACCCCAGTTTCTCCTACACTAGAGAGAGAGTTTTACACCCCACCACTACCCCAGTTTCTCCTACACTAGAGAGAGAGAGTTTTACACCCCACCACTACCCCAGTTTCTCCTACACTAGAGAGAGAGTTTTACACCCCACCTCTACCCCAGTTTCTCTTACACTAGAGAGAGAGAGTTTTACACCCCACCACTACCCCAGTTTCTCTTACACTAGAGAGAGAGAGTTTTACACCCCACCACTACCCCAGTTTCTCCTACACTAGAGAGAGAGAGTTTTACACCCCACCACTACCCCAGTTTCTCTTACACTAGAGAGAGAGAGTTTTACACCCCACCACTACCCCAGTTTCTCTTACACTAGAGAGAGAGAGTTTTACACCCCAACACTACCCCAGTTTCTCTTACACTAGAGAGAGAGAGTTTTACACCCCACCACTACCCCAGTTTCTCTTACACTAGAGAGAGAGAGTTTTACACCCCACCACTACCCCAGTTTCTCCTACACTAGAGAGAGACAGAGAGTTTTACACCCCACCACTACCCCAGTTTCTCTTACACTAGAGAGAGAGAGTTTTACACCCCACCACTACCCCAGTTTCTCTTACACTAGAGAGAGAGAGTTTTACACCCCACCACTACCCCAGTTTCTCTTACACTAGAGAGAGAGAGTTTTACACCCCACCACTACCCCAGTTTCTCCTACACTAGAGAGAGACAGAGAGTTTTACGCCCCACCACTACCCCAGTTTCTCTTACACTAGAGAGAGAGAGTTTTACACCCCACCACTACCCCAGTTTCTCCTACACTAGAGAGAGACAGAGAGTTTTACACCCCACCACTACCCCAGTTTCTCCTACACTAGAGAGAGACAGAGAGTTTTACACCCCACCACTACCCCAGTTTCTCCTACACTAGAGAGAGACAGAGAGTTTTACACACCACCACTACCCCAGTTTCTCTTACACTAGAGAGAGAGTTTTACACCCCACCACTACCCCAGTTTCTCCTACACTAGAGAGAGACAGAGAGTTTTACACCCTACCCCTACCCCAGTTTCTCTTACACTAGAGAGAGAGAGTTTTACACCCCACCACTACCCCAGTTTCTCCTACACTAGAGAGAGACAGAGAGTTTTACACACCACCACTACCCCAGTTTCTCTTACACTAGAGAGAGAGTTTTACACCCCACCACTACCCCAGTTTCTCCTACACTAGAGAGAGACAGAGAGTTTTACACCCCACCCCTACCCCAGTTTCTCTTACACTAGAGAGAGAGAGTTTTACACCCCACCACTACCCCAGTTTCTCTTACACTAGAGAGAGAGAGTTTTACACCCCACCACTACCCCAGTTTCTCCTACACTAGAGAGAGACAGAGAGTTTTACACCCCACCACTACCCCAGTTTCTCTTACACTAGAGAGAGAGAGTTTTACACCCCACCACTACCCCAGTTTCTCTTACACTAGAGAGAGAGAGTTTTACACCCCACCACTACCCCAGTTTCTCTTACACTAGAGAGAGAGAGTTTTACACCCCACCACTACCCCAGTTTCTCTTACACTAGAGAGAGAGAGTTTTACACCCCACCACTATCCCAGTTTATCCTACACTAGAGAGAGAGAGTTTTACACCCCACCACTACCCCAGTTTCTCCTACACTAGAGAGAGACAGAGAGTTTTACACCCCACCCCTGCCCCAGTTTCTCTTACACTAGAGAGAGAGAGTTTTACACCCCACCACTACCCCAGTTTCTCTTACACTAGAGAGAGAGAGTTTTACACCCCACCACTACCCCAGTTTCTCTTACACTAGAGAGAGAGAGTTTTACACCCCACCACTACCCCAGTTTCTCCTACACTAGAGAGAGACAGAGAGTTTTACACCCCACCACTACCCCAGTTTCTCCTACACTAGAGAGAGAGAGTTTTACACCCCACCACTACCCCAGTTTCTCCTACACTAGAGAGAGAGAGTTTTACACCCCACCACTACCCCAGTTTCTCCTACACTAGAGAGAGAGTTTTACACCGCACCACTACCCCAGTTTCTCTTACACTAGAGAGAGAGAGTTTTACACCCCACCACTATCCCAGTTTATCCTACACTAGAGAGAGAGAGTTTTACACCCCACCACTACCCCAGTTTCTCCTACACTAGAGAGAGAGTTTTACACCCCACCACTACCCCAGTTTCTCCTACACTAGAGAGAGAGAGTTTTACACCCCACCACTACCCCAGTTTCTCCTACACTAGAGAGAGAGTTTTACACCCCACCTCTACCCCAGTTTCTCTTACACTAGAGAGAGAGAGTTTTACACCCCACCACTACCCCAGTTTCTCTTACACTAGAGAGAGAGAGTTTTACACCCCACCACTACCCCAGTTTCTCCTACACTAGAGAGAGAGAGTTTTACACCCCACCACTACCCCAGTTTCTCTTACACTAGAGAGAGAGAGTTTTACACCCCACCACTACCCCAGTTTCTCTTACACTAGAGAGAGAGAGTTTTAAACCCCACCACTACCCCAGTTTCTCTTACACTAGAGAGAGAGAGTTTTACACCCCACCACTACCCCAGTTTCTCTTACACTAGAGAGAGAGAGTTTTACACCCCACCACTACCCCAGTTTCTCCTACACTAGAGAGAGACAGAGAGTTTTACACCCCACCACTACCCCAGTTTCTCTTACACTAGAGAGAGAGAGTTTTACACCCCACCACTACCCCAGTTTCTCTTACACTAGAGAGAGAGAGTTTCACACCCCACCACTACCCCAGTTTCTCTTACACTAGAGAGAGAGAGTTTTACACCCCACCACTACCCCAGTTTCTCCTACACTAGAGAGAGACAGAGAGTTTTACGCCCCACCACTACCCCAGTTTCTCTTACACTAGAGAGAGAGAGTTTTACACCCCACCACTACCCCAGTTTCTCCTACACTAGAGAGAGACAGAGAGTTTTACACCCCACCACTACCCCAGTTTCTCCTACACTAGAGAGAGACAGAGAGTTTTACACCCCACCACTACCCCAGTTTCTCCTACACTAGAGAGAGACAGAGAGTTTTACACACCACCACTACCCCAGTTTCTCTTACACTAGAGAGAGAGTTTTACACGCCACCACTACCCCAGTTTCTCCTACACTAGAGAGAGACAGAGAGTTTTACACCCTACCCCTACCCCAGTTTCTCTTACACTAGAGAGAGAGAGTTTTACACCCCACCACTACCCCAGTTTCTCCTACACTAGAGAGAGACAGAGAGTTTTACACACCACCACTACCCCAGTTTCTCTTACACTAGAGAGAGAGTTTTACACCCCACCACTACCCCAGTTTCTCCTACACTAGAGAGAGACAGAGAGTTTTACACCCCACCCCTACCCCAGTTTCTCTTACACTAGAGAGAGAGAGTTTTACACCCCACCACTACCCCAGTTTCTCTTACACTAGACAGAGAGAGTTTTACACCCCACCACTACCCCAGTTTCTCTTACACTAGAGAGAGAGAGTTTTACACCCCACCACTACCCCAGTTTCTCTTACACTAGAGAGAGAGAGTTTTACACCCCACCACTACCCCAGTTTCTCTTACACTAGAGAGAGAGAGTTTTACACCCCACCACTACCCCAGTTTCTCTTACACTAGAGAGAGAGAGTTTTACACCCCACCACTACCCCAGTTTCTCTTACACTAGAAGAGAGAGTTTTACACCCCACCACTACCCCAGTTTCTCTTACACTAGAGAGAGAGAGTTTTACACCCCCACCACTCCCCCAGTTTCTCTTACACTAGAGAGAGAGTTTTACACCCCACCACTACCCCAGTTTCTCTTACACTAGAGAGAGAGAGTTTTACACCCCACCACTACCCCAGTTTCTCCTACACTAGAGAGAGACAGAGAGTTTTACACCCCACCACTACCCCAGTTTCTCCTACACTAGAGAGAGACAGAGAGTTTTACACCCCACCACTACCCCAGTTTCTCCTACACTAGAGAGAGAGAGAGAGTTTTACACCCCACCACTACCCCAGTTTCTCCTACACTAGAGAGAGACAGAGAGTTTTACACCCCACCACTACCCCAGTTTCTCTTACACTAGAGAGAGAGAGTTTTACACCCCACCACTACCCCAGTTTCTCCTACACTAGAGAGAGACAGAGAGTTTTACACCCCACCACTACCCCAGTTTCTCCTACGCTAGAGAGAGACAGAGAGTTTTACACCCCACCACTACCCCAGTTTCTCTTACACTAGAGAGAGAGAGTTTTACACCCCACCACTACCCCAGTTTCTCCTACACTAGAGAGAGACAGAGAGTTTTACACCCCACCACTACCCCAGTTTCTCTTACACTAGAGAGAGAGAGTTTTACACCCCACCACTACCCCAGTTTCTCTTACACTAGAGAGAGAGAGTTTTACACCCCACCACTACCCCAGTTTCTCTTACACTAGAGAGAGAGAGTTTTACACCCCACCACTACCCCAGTTTCTCTTACACTAGAGAGAGAGAGTTTTACACCCCACCACTACCCCAGTTTCTCTTACACTAGAGAGAGAGAGTTTTACACCCCACCACTACCCCAATTTCTCTTACACTAGAGAGAGAGAGTTTTACACCCCACCACTACCCCAGTTTCTCTTACACTAGAGAGAGAGAGTTTTACACCCCACCACTACCCCAGTTTCTCTTACACTAGAGAGAGAGAGTTTTACACCCCACCACTACCCCAGTTTCTCTTACACTAGAGAGAGAGAGTTTTACACCCTACCACTACCCCAGTTTCTCCTACACTAGAGAGAGACAGAGAGTTTTACACCCCACCACTACCCCAGTTTCTCCTACACTAGAGAGAGACAGAGAGTTTTACACCCCACCACTACCCCAGTTTCTCCTACACTAGAGAGAGAGAGAGTTTTACACCCCACCACTACCCCAGTTTCTCCTACACTAGAGAGAGACAGAGAGTTTTACACCCCACCACTACCCCAGTTTCTCTTACACTAGAGAGAGAGAGTTTTACACCCCACCACTACCCCAGTTTCTCTTACACTAGAGAGAGAGAGTTTTACACCCCACCACTACCCCAGTTTCTCTTACACTAGAGAGAGAGAGTTTTACACCCCACCACTACCCCAGTTTCTCTTACACTAGAGAGAGAGAGTTTTACACCCCACCACTACCCCAGTTTCTCTTACACTAGAAGAGAGAGTTTTACACCCCACCACTACCCCAGTTTCTCTTACACTAGAGAGAGAGAGTTTTACACCCCCACCACTCCCCCAGTTTCTCTTACACTAGAGAGAGAGTTTTACACCCCACCACTACCCCAGTTTCTCTTACACTAGAGAGAGAGAGTTTTACACCCCACCACTACCCCAGTTTCTCCTACACTAGAGAGAGACAGAGAGTTTTACACCCCACCACTACCCCAGTTTCTCCTACACTAGAGAGAGACAGAGAGTTTTACACCCCACCACTACCCCAGTTTCTCCTACACTAGAGAGAGAGAGAGAGTTTTACACCCCACCACTACCCCAGTTTCTCCTACACTAGAGAGAGACAGAGAGTTTTACACCCCACCACTACCCCAGTTTCTCTTACACTAGAGAGAGAGAGTTTTACACCCCACCACTACCCCAGTTTCTCCTACACTAGAGAGAGACAGAGAGTTTTACACCCCACCACTACCCCAGTTTCTCCTACGCTAGAGAGAGACAGAGAGTTTTACACCCCACCACTACCCCAGTTTCTCTTACACTAGAGAGAGAGAGTTTTACACCCCACCACTACCCCAGTTTCTCCTACACTAGAGAGAGACAGAGAGTTTTACACCCCACCACTACCCCAGTTTCTCTTACACTAGAGAGAGAGAGTTTTACACCCCACCACTACCCCAGTTTCTCTTACACTAGAGAGAGAGAGTTTTACACCCCACCACTACCCCAGTTTCTCTTACACTAGAGAGAGAGAGTTTTACACCCCACCACTACCCCAGTTTCTCTTACACTAGAGAGAGAGAGTTTTACACCCCACCACTACCCCAGTTTCTCTTACACTAGAGAGAGAGAGTTTTACACCCCACCACTACCCCAATTTCTCTTACACTAGAGAGAGAGAGTTTTACACCCCACCACTACCCCAGTTTCTCTTACACTAGAGAGAGAGAGTTTTACACCCCACCACTACCCCAGTTTCTCTTACACTAGAGAGAGAGAGTTTTACACCCCACCACTACCCCAGTTTCTCTTACACTAGAGAGAGAGAGTTTTACACCCTACCACTACCCCAGTTTCTCCTACACTAGAGAGAGACAGAGAGTTTTACACCCCACCACTACCCCAGTTTCTCCTACACTAGAGAGAGACAGAGAGTTTTACACCCCACCACTACCCCAGTTTCTCCTACACTAGAGAGAGAGAGAGTTTTACACCCCACCACTACCCCAGTTTCTCCTACACTAGAGAGAGACAGAGAGTTTTACACCCCACCACTACCCCAGTTTCTCTTACACTAGAGAGAGAGAGTTTTACACCCCACCACTACCCCAGTTTCTCTTACACTAGAGAGAGAGAGTTTTACACCCCACCACTACCCCAGTTTCTCCTACACTAGAGAGAGACAGAGAGTTTTACACCCCACCACTACCCCAGTTTCTCCTACGCTAGAGAGAGACAGAGAGTTTTACACCCCACCACTACCCCAGTTTCTCTTACACTAGAGAGAGAGAGTTTTACACCCCACCACTACCCCAGTTTCTCTTACACTAGAGAGAGAGAGTTTTAAACCCCACCACTACCCCAGTTTCTCTAACACTAGAGAGAGAGAGTTTTACACCCCACCACTACCCCAGTTTCTCTTACACTAGAGAGAGAGAGTTTTACACCCCACCACTACCCAGTTTCTCCTACACTAGAGAGAGACAGAGAGTTTTACACCCCACCACTACCCCAGTTTCTCCTACACTAGAGAGAGACAGAGAGTTTTACACCCCACCACTACCCCAGTTTCTCCTACACTAGAGAGAGAGAGTTTTACACCCCACCACTACCCCAGTTTCTCTTACACTAGAGAGAGAGAGTTTTACACCCCACCACTACCCCAGTTTCTCTTACACTAGAGAGAGAGAGTTTTACACCCCACCACTACCCAAGTTTCTCCTACACTAGAGAGAGACAGAGAGTTTTACACCCCACCACTACCCCAGTTTCTCCTACACTAGAGAGAGACAGAGAGTTTTACACCCCACCACTACCCCAGTTTCTCTTACACTAGAGAGAGAGAGTTTTACACCCCACCACTACCCCAGTTTCTCTTACACTAGAGAGAGAGAGTTTTACACCCCACCCCATACCCCAGTTTCTCCTACACTAGAGAGAGATAGTTTTACACCCCACCACTACCCCAGTTTCTCCTACACTAGAGAGAGAGAGTTTTACACCCCACCACTACCCCAGTTTCTCTTACACTAGAGAGAGAGAGTTTTACACCCCACCACTACCCCAGTTTCTCCTACACTAGAGAGAGACAGAGAGTTTTACACCCCACCACTACCCCAGTTTCTCCTACACTAGAGAGAGAGAGAGAGTTTTACACCCGACCACTACCCCAGTTTCTCCTACACTAGAGAGAGACAGAGAGTTTTACACCCCACCACTACCCCAGTTTCTCCTACACTAGAGACAGACAGAGAGTTTTACACCCCACCACTACCCCAGTTTCTCTTACACTAGAGAGAGAGAGTTTTACACCCCACCACTACCCCAGTTTCTCTTACACTAGAGAGAGAGAGTTTTACACCCCACCACTATCCCAGTTTCTCTTACACTAGAGAGAGAGAGTTTTACACCCCCACCACTACCCCAGTTTCTCTTACACTAGAGAGAGAGAGTTTTACACCCCACCACTATCCCAGTTTCTCTTACACTAGAGAGAGAGAGTTTTACACCCCACCACTACCCCAGTTTCTCCTACACTAGAGACAGAGAGAGTTTTACACCCCACCACTACCCCAGTTTCTCTTACACTAGAGAGAGAGAGTTTTACACCCCACCACTATCCCAGTTTCTCTTACACTAGAGAGAGAGAGTTTTACACCCCCACCACTACCCCAGTTTCTCTTACACTAGAGAGAGAGAGTTTTACACCCCACCACTATCCCAGTTTCTCTTACACTAGAGAGAGAGAGTTTTACACCCCACCACTACCCCAGTTTCTCCTACACTAGAGACAGAGAGAGTTTTACACCCCACCACTACCCCAGTTTCTCCTACACTAGAGACAGAGAGAGTTTTACACCCCACCCCTACCCCAGTTTCTCTTACACTAGAGAGAGAGTTTTACACCCCACCACTACCCCAGTTTCTCCTACACTAGAGAGAGACAGAGAGTTTTACACCCCACCACTACCCCAGTTTCTCTTACACTAGAGAGAGAGAGTTTTACACCCCACCCCATACCCCAGTTTCTCCTACACTAGAGAGAGACAGAGAGTTTTACACCCCACCACTACCCAAGTTTCTCTTACACTAGAGAGAGAGAGTTTTACACCCCACCACTATCCCAGTTTCTCTTACACTAGAGAGAGAGAGTTTTACACCCCCACCACTACCCCAGTTTCTCTTACACTAGAGAGAGAGAGTTTTACACCCCACCACTACCCCAGTTTCTCCTACACTAGAGAGAGACAGAGAGTTTTACACCCCACCACAACCCCAGTTTCTCTTACACTAGAGAGAGAGAGTTTTACACCCCACCACTACCCCAGTTTCTCTTACACTAGAGAGAGAGAGTTTTACACCCCACCACTACCGCAGTTTCTATTACACTAGAGAGAGAGAGTTTTACACCCCACCACTACCCCAGTTTCTCTTACACTAGAGAGAGAGAGTTTTACACCTCACCACTACCCCAGTTTCTCTTACACTAGAGAGAGAGAGTTTTACACCCCACCACTACCCCAGTTTCTCTTACACTAGAGAGAGAGAGTTTTACACCCCACCACTACCCCAGTTTCTCTTACACTAGAGAGAGAGAGTTTTACACCCCACCACTACCCCAGTTTCTCCTACACTAGAGAGAGACAGAGAGTTTTACACCCCACCACTACCCCAGTTTCTCTTACACTAGAGAGAGAGAGTTTTACACCCCACCACTACCCCAGTTTCTCTTACACTAGAGAGAGAGAGTTTTACACCCCACCACTACCCCAGTTTCTCTTACACTAGAGAGAGAGAGTTTTACACCCCACCACTACCCCAGTTTCTCTTACACTAGAGAGAGAGAGTTTTACACCCCACCACTACCCCAGTTTCTCTTACACTAGAAGAGAGAGTTTTACACCCCACCACTACCCCAGTTTCTCTTACACTAGAGAGAGAGAGTTTTACACCCCCACCACTCCCCCAGTTTCTCTTACACTAGAGAGAGAGAGTTTTACACCCCACCACTACCCCAGTTTCTCTTACACTAGAGAGAGAGAGTTTTACACCCCACCACTACCCCAGTTTCTCCTACACTAGAGAGAGACAGAGAGTTTTACACCCCACCACTACCCCAGTTTCTCCTACACTAGAGAGAGACAGAGAGTTTTACACCCCACCACTACCCCAGTTTCTCCTACACTAGAGAGAGAAGAGAGTTTTACACCCCACCACTACCCCAGTTTCTCCTACACTAGAGAGAGACAGAGAGTTTTACACCCCACCACTACCCCAGTTTCTCTTACACTAGAGAGAGAGAGTTTTACACCCCACCACTACCCCAGTTTCTCCTACACTAGAGAGAGACAGAGAGTTTTACACCCCACCACTACCCCAGTTTCTCCTACGCTAGAGAGAGACAGAGAGTTTTACACCCCACCACTACCCCAGTTTCTCTTACACTAGAGAGAGAGAGTTTTACACCCCACCACTACCCCAGTTTCTCCTACACTAGAGAGAGACAGAGAGTTTTACACCCCACCACTACCCCAGTTTCTCTTACACTAGAGAGAGAGAGTTTTACACCCCACCACTACCCCAGTTTCTCTTACACTAGAGAGAGAGAGTTTTACACCCCACCACTACCCCAGTTTCTCTTACACTAGAGAGAGAGAGTTTTACACCCCACCACTACCCCAGTTTCTCTTACACTAGAGAGAGAGAGTTTTACACCCCACCACTACCCCAGTTTCTCTTACACTAGAGAGAGAGAGTTTTACACCCCACCACTACCCCAATTTCTCTTACACTAGAGAGAGAGAGTTTTACACCCCACCACTACCCCAGTTTCTCTTACACTAGAGAGAGAGAGTTTTACACCCCACCACTACCCCAGTTTCTCTTACACTAGAGAGAGAGAGTTTTACACCCCACCACTACCCCAGTTTCTCTTACACTAGAGAGAGAGAGTTTTACACCCCACCACTACCCCAGTTTCTCCTACACTAGAGAGAGACAGAGAGTTTTACACCCCACCACTACCCCAGTTTTCTCCTACACTAGAGAGAGACAGAGAGTTTTACACCCCACCACTACCCAGTTCTCCTACACTAGAGAGAGAGAGTTTTACACCCCACCACTACCCCAGTTTCTCTACACTAGAGAGAGACAAGAGTTTTACACCCCACCACTACCCCAGTTTCTCTTACACTAGAGAGAGAGAGTTTTACACCCCACCACTACCCCAGTTTCTCTTACACTAGAGAGAGAAGTTTTACACCCCACCACTACCCCAGTTTTCTCCTACACTAGAGAGAGACAGAGAG